>PVKP010011891.1:0-60030 GCA_004027715.1 Plecturocebus donacophilus | reverse complement strand
TTTTTTTGAGATGGAGTCTCGCTCTGTCACCAGGCTGGAGTGCAGTGGCGCGATCTTGGCTCACTGCAACCTCCATTTCCCAGGTTCAAGTGATTCTTCTGGCTTAGCCTCCTGAGTAGCTGGGACTACAGGTGCACACCACCATGCCCAGCTAGTTTTTCTGCTTTTATTAGAGACAGGGTTTCACCATGTTGGTCAGGATGGTTTCGATCTCTTGACCTCATGATCCGCCCACCTCAGCCTCCCAAAGTAGTGGCTCACAGGAGTGAGCCACTGCAACCGGCCTGCTGCCCCTTTTTAACACAACATATTGACAGGTTCCAGGGATGAGAACGTGGATGTATTTGGAGGATTCATTCTGCCTGCCCAGCTAAAATATGGAGGATGGATCATGGACTCGCTGTCCATTGTAATGGGAGGCCAATTTCTCTGACCTTGGGGATGTTGAGAAGGAGGAAAAAGACTGCTGAGGGTGTCTCTCGGGTTCTAGGCAAGTGCCTTCCCTATCCCTTCCCTCTCTGAGACTTTAGAAGCTACCATGAACACACATTGCAAGGAAAACAGGCAGCCTATGCAATCCTGACAGCTGTATTTAAAGTGGTGCTGAGTTTTGGTATGTTGACTTTGAGACCCCGGGAGTGAAGTTTGTTTAGATAACTGTGATTTATTAAATTCTTTGAATTGTCAATATTGATTTTTCTGCTGTACTTAATGTTAAATTGATACAATAGAGACAGGCACGCTCATCTTCATTCACCTGGACACGTAAAAGTAACAATGGCGATTAGCAAACATGTGCCTCGTGCTTCTTACATGCCAGACAGTATGCAGAGGAGCTTGACAGATAATCTTATGCGATCTTCGCATCAATTGCATGCAGCATAAATATCATTCTCCCTTTATAGAAGGGGACTGTGAGGTGCAAAGAAGTTAAATGACTTACCGAAAGTTGAACATTAATTGGAAGAGTCTACCGTTATGTGTGAGACTGCCTGGACTTCACCCCTGGACTATGCTGCTTTATGACTTCGCTAATTACATTATCATTTCACGCCATGTTGATCCTCAGTATTTTACCAATGTAAATAAGGGACTTTTCATGGGCCTGGTAATTTTTATGAACAAAGATGAAAACACCCCATGTGTGGTTCCTGTTTGCCCTTGAACCACGGAAAGCGACCTTGAGCGTCTTTTATGAGCAAAGCTTGGTACTTGATACTGCATAGGATCCAGATGTGCAGAAGAGATAAGAAGCTCCCACAGATAACTCTCATGAGCTCATAGGGAGGTCAAATAGAACAGAATGAGATTTGGGTTTATACCCAGCTGGGATTGGGGAAATCTTCTGGCTTGTGTGTTCAGAGCCTGTGATATCGCAAACTGTTTATATAAAAATAGAAATGTGTTTGAACCTAGCGATGGGTGAGTTGGGGTAGGAAAGGATGAGGTTACACATAAAACATTCAGGTATGATTGGATTCATAGAGCATCATGAGATGCGTTTTTTCTCCTTTTGGCATAGAGTGAGGGCTTTCTTTGCTCTGAAGTAAGTGTGAAATACCAGTATTTATTCGGTATTTGAACCTGCAAAAGTTTAATCTTTTTCTTTCTTTAAAAAAAAAGCTGCTAGCCTGTGGCTCACGCCTGTAATCACAGCACTTTGGGAGACTAAGGGAGGATTGCTTGAGCCCAGGAGTTCAAGGCCAGCCTGGAAAACATAGGGAGACCTCATCTCTACACAAAATTTAAAAATTAGCAGGGCATGGTGCAGGCACTTGTGGTCCCAGCTTCTTGGGAGGCCGAGGCAGGAATATCCCTCATGCACTGTCATTGGAGACTGCAGCGAGCCATGATCATGTCAGTGTACTCCAGCCTGGGTGACAGAGCAAGACCTTGTCTCAAAAAATAAACAGCTTTCTACTTTCTCTTTGCTTGTACAAAGACTCAGAATACTAATTTTAAACCGATAGTATTGTGGGACTAAGAGGTTTGTTTTTCCAGTTTATCTCATGAAAATGTCAGTCATACAAAGAAATGGAAAACATTTTGCAGTGAATACCCATACACATCACTAAGGCCCTATAATTAACACCTTATTATACTTGCCTTATTACTTACCTACTCATTTATTCACCCTTCTATCCATCCATTAATTATATTTAATGCATTTGAAAGTATGTCTCAGGTATCAGTGCCCTTTCCCCTAAATAAATACTTCAGCATGTATCTCATTAATTAGTGTTCCATATTTACTATGATTTTTTTTTTCCTTTTAGGGAAATTTACATACCAGGAAATTCACAAATACTAAGTGCTAACCTAGGCATGCACATATGCAGCTCAAAACCCTATCAAGGTACCGAATATTTCCATCATTCCAAAAAGGTCCCTCATTAACTTCCTAATAAATCCCTGCCTCTACTCTTCAGGGCAACCACTGTTCTGATTATTTTCTACTACAGATTAGTTTTCTATCTATTTTAGACCATCATATAAATGAAGTATGTACTCTGGTTTCTTTTATTCTCCATGGATTTTCTGAGATCCATCCATTTGTTTTTGTTTGTTTGTTTGCTTTGAGATGGAGTCTTGCTCTGTCACCCAGGTTGGAGTGCAGTGGCACAATCTGGGCTCACTGCAACCTCTGCTTCTCAGATTTGAGCAATTCTCCTGCCTCAGCCTCCTGAGTAGCTGGGCTTACAGGCACCCACCACCATACCCAGCTGAGTTTTGTATTTCTAGTAGAGACAGGGTTTGACCATGTGGCCAGGCTGGTCTTGAACTCCTGAACTCAGGTGATTCACCTGCCTTGGCCTCCCAAAGTGCTAGGATTACAGGCATGAGCCACTGTGACCTGCCCTTTTTTTTTTTTTTAATTTTGAGACAGTGTCTCACTCTTTTGCCCAGGCTGGAGTGTAGTGGTGCAATCTCTGCTCACTGCAACCTCTGCCTCCCGGGTTCAAGTGATTCTCCTGCCTCAGCCACCCAAGTAGCTGGGATTACAGGCACCCACCACCACACCTGGCTGATTTTTGTATTTTAGTAGAGACAAGGTTTCACCATGTTGGCCAGGCTGGTCTTGAACTCCTGACCTCAGGTGATCCACCTGCCTCCGCCTCCCAAAGTGCTGGGATTTCATGTGTGAACCACCATGCCTGGTCCTGTTTCCCTCTTTAAAGGAAACCCAAGTACATTTGTCATTTGGCAATGGCCATTTGGAAGGTCCAAGTGTTGATATACAAGCAAGAGCCAGGGCTGGGCTTGGTGGCAGATGCCTGGAGTCCCTACACCTTGGGAGGCTGAAGTGGGCGAATCACTTTGAGCCCAGGAGTTCAAGACCAGCCTGGACAACATAGTGAGACCCCATCTCTACACAAAATACAAAAATTAGCTGGGCATGGTGGCATGCACCTGCAGTCTCAGCTCTCACGAGGCTGAGGCAGGAGAATTGCTTGAGCCTGGACGGTCTAGGCTGTAGTGAGCCATGATTGTGCCACTGCACTCCAGCCTGGGTGTCAGAGCAAGACGCTGTCTCAAACACAAACAAACAGACAAAACTAGCGTCTCTTAATGCCTAAGCAGCTTCTAGATGTTACTTGGGACACTTCATTAACTTTTTGAGTCATTAATGTATTGAATCATTTCTTCAAAGTATTCTAATAACTTTTAAAAGTTAAGTTCTAAGCATATCTATTTCAGAAGTCAGAAAATGTGACTCAGCATTGAGCATATCAGGAGATGGCATACTGGAAAAAGTGAAATGCCTCCAGATTGAAAAAGCTTCTACAGGGCTCTCATTTATAAAGTTAGACAGGATAGGATTATTTCCTCTGCTTGTACCATTTACCCACTGTCTGTTGACAAGTCTTAGTGAAAGTATCGTTATTCCAGGAGCAGTGCCTGTTGTAGAACGAAAGTTCATGATGCCAAAGCAATTCTGATGCCCATGGTGCTGGGTTAGCAGGAGCCGTACCCAGCCTGTGTCTTCTCTTTATGTGAAGTGCTGTCAGAGAAAGGACTTGGTGCTTCCCTGCACCTGGCCCCCCAGGCCTCTTCCTGAGACTTGAAGGGCGACAGTTGCCAGGTTCATTGCCTTGAAAGCTCCACTGCTCACCATTTGGTTTGAGACAGGGTCTTGCTCTGTCACCCAGGCTGGAATGCAGTGCCATGATCTTGGTGCACTGCATCCTCTGCTTCCCGGGTTCAAGCAGTGCTCCTGGCTCAGCCTCCTGAGTAGCTGAGACCACAGGTGCATGCAACCACGCCTGACTGATATTTGTATTTTTAGTGGAGACAGGGTTTCACCATGTTGGTCAGGCTGGTCTCAAACCCCCAACCCTAGGCAATCTGCCCGCCTCAGCTGGGCATGGCTCCCCAGGCCTCTTCCTGAGACTAGAAGGGTGACAGTTGCCAAGTTCATTACCTTGAAAGTTCCACTGCCCACCACTTTTAAAAAAAAACAGTGTCTCCCTGTGTCACCCAGGCTGAAGTGCAGAGGCATGACCTCAGTGCACTGCAACCTCTGCTTCCTGGGTTCAAGCGATTCTTCTGCTTCAGCCTGCCAATTAGCTGAGACCACAGGCGTGTGTCACCACACCTGGCTTAGGTTTGTATTTTTAGTGGAGATGGGGTTTCCCCATGTTGGCCAGCCTGGTGTCAAACTTCCAACCTCAGGTGATCCGCCCACCTTGGCCTCCCTAAGTGCTGGGATCACAAGTGTGAGCTACTGTGCCTGGCCTGCTCACCACTTTTTATGCAGAGCTCGAGGAGCCACTTCAGAGGTGGAGAGGGACCTGGAGTGCAAGCCTGGCGAGAGTCTTGGGCCACCAGGTGTGACTTGATTGCGCTCTGATCACCGCTCAGCAGGCACACACCTGGGCTGTCCATGTCCCAGAAGGGACTTTGGAAGGACAATACCTGGTGTTGATGATATTCATTCTGAGTTGCTGTGTGATCGTGTTAAAGCTTATTTTGCATTTGGCATTTCAGATGAGTGTGCATGCCCATGGGCCGATTCAATGGAGCTGGGCTGTTTTCAGGGTCCATGTTTGGGATTAGGGCAGAATGGAGTGTTGGAGTCGGGTCCCTGTTTTTACTTCAGGTTCCTCACTTTCTTCTTTCTTGTTTCTTCTCTCCTGTGGCCTTTCTTAACTTCTATCGTGTTTCTGAGCCGTGTGCACTGTAGGAACTGTACCATGCAGAGAACAGTGGCACCTGGAGCCGTTCCCCTGCTGTCTACACTGCTGCCCTTTTCTTGGAGGTATTTTCCCAGGCCCTTTGTCAGGCTTCTTTGGACTGTATGGAGACAGAATTAGTGGCGTAAATAGCCCTTCTGTTGTTTATTGACAAACAGAGATTTTATAAAAAGAGGGGATGTTTTCTGAACTTAGAACATTTCCTTGCTTCAGTGCTCATGATATATGTTCATTCGGTCTGATTCCTCATTATAGAACCATACGTCTGTTTAGGGTGTCATGCAATAGGAAGTCATATTTTGGGGATTGCCAATCTATTATTATGTCAATATTTATGGTATTAAGAAAACCTGTGATTATTCCAATCTAGGAAAACTCAACAGTATTAGAAAAATGTATGCGTGTTATTCCAAGTATTGTGATACAAAAAGTCAATATCTGCTTCTTAAGCGTGGCGTAAAGAAACTATTGATGTTTAAAGGCATTTGATGATTTACAGTATTCCCATCTCATCAGAGGTTGGAGGTGATGGGTTTTTAGACACCTCCGTTAGAACAAGGTTTTTCACTTCTCGCCCTCTTCTCTTTGTTACCTACCATCTGCTGGACATGTTTCTGAATGTGCGATCAGGCATATGCTTAAGGAATAGAAAAGTTAATGCATGCAACTGGTGTAAGTGGAAGACATGGTGGCTGCAGTCTGGTCAACTTTGTAGCCCATCTGCTGGAGCATAGAGAGCCCTTTTAAAACGTGGCTCTGCTCTCCAGGCCCTGCATCTACGGATTGTCCAAATGTTGCTGGTAGCAAAATTAAGTCTCTCCTTTTCAGTGACGTCATTCGCGCCAGTGCATATGTTCAGTGCATAGTTTTATGGATACATTTCCTTCCCTTTACTCTCCACCTAAAGACTACATGGTGAAGTTAAACTCCAAGAGTGAGCCTTTTAGCCCATTCACCTCTTGGCAGAGCAGACCATTCAAGTGGCTTTTAACACACACTTTGTATTCTCTTTAGAATTGACTCTTGTGCTGTAACTTGTGTTTTTAGTTGGATTTGAAATAGACAAAAGGCTTTCATTGTGTACTTTCCCCACAACTTTTTTGAAATAATTATCTTCACCGACTTGAATTTCATTTGCCTTTATTTCAAACTTAAAAACAAAATCACTGCCTGTACTGTTAGAATGTTTCTTTCTGTGTCTTGATGGAAATCTATTAGATGCCGCATTAAATATTAAACTTGGGCATTCTAAATCAATACATGTTAAAATGCTTCATAAATGCTAAGTAAACATGAAGGAGGAGCCACTGGCTTTTGGACCCTGGGTATTATTTATATGCACTCATTAGACAACATTTCATTAATTGGGTGGGGCCCATTCCTGTTTCACCTTCTTATTTCTGAACTCAGACTTCTTAGAGTCCATGAGAGAATGGATCAGCAACACTTGAAGTTAGACACATCAACCCTTTCCTTCTGTTTTTTTTTTTTTTAATTTAAATTTAATTTAATTTAATTTATTTTGAGACACCGTCCTGTTCTGTCATCCAGGCTGGAGTACAGCTCATTGCAACCGCCACCTCTGGGGCTTGAGGGATTCTTCTACCTCAGCCTCTCCAGTAGCTGGGACTACAGGTACGTGCCACCATGCCCAGCTAATTTTTTTGTGTTTTTAGTAGAGACGGGGTTTCACCATGTTGCCCTGGATGATCTCAAACTCCTAAGCTCAGGCGATCCACCCGCCTCGAGTTTTTTTTTTTGTTTTTTGAAAATTATCAGTGGGTTGCTGAGCTTTTGCTAGTAAGCCCAGGTCTCATACCACGGGAGCGTCATGCGTAGAGGTGTTATTCTAACTCTGTGAATAGGGTGCCATGTCCGATCTATCTCCCTCACAGATTATTATCATTCTTCTTTACTCAGTTATTCTGCTTAGTTGGTTCATCTTCAACCAGATATTCTAATATCAAAACACCAGGCTTTTCCAGCCTGAGTATTTTCCTTCAGCCTGGTCTCCTCTGCTTATCTCATGTGATTTGTTTAGAACACCCTCGGTTGTCTTTGTGGCTGATCTCTTTTACTTTCTTTCCTCGTTCTTGTTGTTGCCTTTTCAGTTAACTGAAGAGTGTCCACATCACAGCAACCAAAGGGTACAGAAAGTTCCACCTCTTTCAAGAGAATTTCAGCGGGGGCAGAGAGAGATTATGAACATTGTTGAGTGAAGCCATTTGCACCCAGATGGGTGCCACATTTGCCTTTCCAACTGTTCAAGATAGGGAAGCTGAGGTTAGGAGTTCGAGACCAGCCTGGCCTACATGGAGAAACCCCCTCTCTACTAAAAATACAAAAAAACTAGCCACGTGTTGTGGTAGTCACCTGTAATCCTAGCTACTGGGGAGGCTGAGGCAAGAGAATCACTTGAACCCAGGAGTCAGAGTCAGAGGTTGCAGCGAGCCAAGATCGTGCATTGCCCTCCAGCCTGAGTGACACAGAGTAGGACTGTCTCAAAAAACAAACAAAAAAAGCCAAGATTGTGTTCAAGATAGGGAAACTGATGCCAAACATCTTAATGATGGCATAGGAGTGATTTACTTCCTGGTGGGAAAAGCCCTTAGTGGTCCTCATGAGGGCCACCCTAGAGGAGCCATCTCAGTGTGGCAAGTGGCCTCTTAGCAATCAAGAATAACTTGGTGGTTCCTTTAATATTCTGGCCTTTACAGGAATTGAAAGGGAAGGCGCAGAGTGTGGTAGGAAGAGCCTGTGTTAAGTGATATTCATTGATTCACTCATTCATGGATATTTACTGAACGCCTGCTACTCTTCGTCAGGCAGTATTAGTTATGTGGATGGCCCTCACCTTTCCTGAGGTCACAATTTATTGCATGCAGTTAACTACTCAGTAAACAAGATTGCTGCTCCAGGTGGACAAATATGCACGTAGCCCTGTTGTAGAACACCTGTCTGCAGGTGTGTCCCTGTACTTTATAGGGCACCTTACTACGTAGTTCTAATTACGGGCCATTTTTCTGGATAATCACCTAAGGGACTTCCTAGCTTGCTGTGAAAACACACATTTGCTAACGAGTTAACGACTATTGTGAAAAAAAATCTCTATAATCGGATCTAAATCGAATGTGAAAAATGTTTTCCATTTCCTCCCGCCCGATTCATGTAAATAACTTAAAGTTGATACAATTTGAGATGGTAGCATGAAGCGAGAGTACTTTTAAAAATTAAGAGTTATGAATAAAAGAAAGGAAGACAGCTCTGTTGCTTTAGAGAAAAGGTAAATAAAACGAAAGTGTGATCAAATGAAATAGAGTGCAGCGAAAGTCACTTTCTGCAGCTGCTGTGGGTTCTCTTTGGAATGGGGCAGCAATTCACACAGCCAGCTTATCTTGCTGCTGTAACTCTTGCTTTGCAACCCATGGATGGGAATCAGCTGGGGATCTTGTTAAATGCAGATTCAAATTCAGAGTCCAGTGTGGTCCCTGAGAGCCGTTACTCTTATCAGGATCCCCAGTGAGGCTGATGCCGCTGGGCTGCACGTCAGGGCTTGATGGTTAGGGACAGAGAGGGGCAGAGCCAGGACACCATCATAGACCCTGGTGACCGCAAGGGGCCTTAGTTAGACTGCAGTAACTTCTGCCCACAGGTAAACAAGCTACTTCTTTCCCTTAAATTTTAACATCTCAATTTAAGAAAGCTACCTAGAGGCCAGGCCCCGGGGTTCACGCCTGTAATCCCAGCACTTTGGGAGGCTGAGGCAGGAAGATCACTTGAGCCCAGGAGTTCAAGACCAGCCTGGGCAGCATGGTGACACCTGCCTCTACATTAAATAAACAAAAAAGGCTACCTAGAAAATGTCATTCTCAGCTGGGCACAGTGGCTCATGCCTGTAACCTCTGCACTTTGGGAGGCCGAGGTGGGTGGATCACCTGAGGTCAGGAGTTCGAGACCAGCCTGGCCAACATGGCAAAACCCCATCTCTACTAAATATAGAAAAAAATTAGCCACGCATGGTGGCAGGCACTGGTGATCCCAGCTATGCGGGAGGCTGAGACAGGAGAATCACTTGAACCTGGGAGGCTGATATTGCAGTGAGCCAAGTTCATGCCATTGCACTCCAGCCTGGGCGACAGAGCAAAACTCCATCTCAAAAAAGGAAAAAGAAAAGAAAATGTCATTCTCACTTTATTTAAAACCTAGCTTCAAGAGACATGGTAGATTTAGTATGTCAAGCATTGGGGTAGAACACAAATCACATGGAAGGAATTCTGTAGCTTTTGCTAGGTAAATACTTGGTGACTCCATTCATAACCATAAAAATATTTTATTGTGTACTTATATGCATCAGAAACTCTCCATAGGTCTTACCAATGCTGGTTGTGGACTTTTGGCCTGGCTATCTTTTTTTTGAGACGGACTCCTGCTCTGTCGCCGAGGCTGGAGTACGATGTCACGATCTTGGCTCTCTGCAACCTTCGACTCCGACTCCAACTCCTGGGTTCAAGCAATTCTCCTGCCTCAGCCTCCCCAGTAGGTGGGATTACAGGCGACCACCACAACACCCAGCTCATTTTTTTGTATTTTTAGTAGAGAGGGGGGTTTCTTCATGTAGGCCAGGCTGGTCTCAAACTCCTGACCTCAGGTGATCTATCCGCCTCGGCCTCCCAAAGTGTTGGGATTACAGGCCTGAGCCACCGCTCCTGGCCCTGGCCTGGCTATCTTTAATCTGCTTCTAGGTCACCTCCAGTCATACTGCATAGATTTGTGACCCAATGAAAACTGCTTCAGGGAGCAACAAAAATACTGCTGTCGTTATGGGTTCAGTTTGTGCTTCATATTGAACCACTCTTTTACGCTTTTTCTTTTTAAATGGAGTTTGACTGTTGTCAGCTATAAAGCTTGCACATTTTTATGGGTTTCTGTTGGTGTGATCTTTCAGGATTGTGCAAATGACATCTTGAATAAGTCTTTTATGGGTGCTCTTTGGAGCTCATTTAAAGAAATAATGGTTGACTATTGTTGCTCAGAGATGCAGAATGCCTGATTTTCCTATTCTTTTAAAAAAATTGTTTAATTTTAACAAATGACTAGGTCTTCCTGAGATCTCTTTTACTACAGTTGAAGTAGCAAAAAGTCATGTTTTTTGAACCATGCCCAGACAGCACAGTGGCTGGCTCTGCCAGCTACCCCTCTCTCCGTGTCTTTTGTCCCTCTGCAGAAGGTGGCTCAGGCACTGCCGAGGTGGCGGAATTCTCCAGCGGCTTTTTAGTAATTTAGCTCCCTGGAGATTCTCGGCTGCTGGCAGATTCTTAGAAGACTCTGGAGGAGCCACTTAAATGGCCATCCTTGTGAGCACTTGTCTTCCTGGTTCACAGGGCTTTGATTTTTATTCTGTGTCTTTAAATGAATTAAGTGGAGTTGGGTGTCCTGAACCCGTACCTCTTGAAACTCTCATTTCCACGCCTTCTGTATTAGAAGAGTCACTCAACCAGACAAGAGCCTGGGCCTCAGGCGTGGGCTGTAGTCCAAATGGTCCACGGCTTGCTTGTGCTACCGGGCATCCGGATCTCCTGGACGGAATGCCAGGGAAAGGAAGTTGAGGAGAAGGATCTGTGAGTTCTTGCTCAGAGCATTTGAGCTTTCATTCGGGAGCTGCATCATCATTTTCCTGCCTGTCTACTCAATCTTGCTTAAGGGGAATGCATGCCTTAGCTCTCTGCTGTCTGTCCCATCTCTATCACTTCATGGTAACCCATTTCTCCAAATCCAGCAGACACATCTGGGTCCGCTCTCCTTGGACACTGGAGCCTCCGTCGCCCCAGGAGTCTGTCCTGCTGTCGGAAGCAGGGACCTCTCTAGGCTTTCCTCATGCGGCTGGGCTGTCCTTTCTTACTCCCTTTCGCACCCTTGCCCTCCTCGGCTTCCTAGAGTCCAGGAACCCATCTCTTTCCTGATGAGCATCCTGCTCGAGGAAGACGTGGCCTAGGATCCCATGCCTGACCTCTCTAGAGCATCCTCTCTGCAGTGGGGCTTCAGTTCCCAGCCCCCTCCTGGATGGATGCCCAAAGCTGTCCCTAATCCACTGACCACTAGCCTGTACGGTGGCTGTTGTCTGGATGTCCGCACAGATGACGTATATCCTCACTTTCCCCGCTCCCCGCCCGCTTTTATGTGGGCCATTTCTCCAGGGTGCCTTTGCTTAATTGAGTCATTTTCAGGTGTTGTTCCTTTTGAGTGTCATCCCCTCTGGTTCTCCCATCCCAGGTCTGTGTGCTTAGCTTTGCTCTTTAGTCAGAAAATATGTATGGAACGGCACAGGGATCCAAGCACTGTTCTAGGTGCAGAGGGTCCAGACACTTCCCGCCCCGGATTGCAGTTGCTGGCACACGGGTTCGTGTTTGTCTCTCCTTAGGGCCACAACTGCCACTCACTCATCTGGTCCTCTGCAGTGTTTTCTGAAAAAGTCAACGTGATCGTACCCATTTCCCTCCTCCTCTTCTCTCCCTGAGTTCCACCTACCATGTGTCTTCCCCTCACCTCCCACAGGAGCAAAAAATAGGAAGTGAAACTTCATAATTACAAGATTAAACAGATCAAATTTCATCATCATTTCTGGCTTCTACATATTCCTTGAGTTTTGTGCATGTACGATGCAAGGTGTGTGCTGAATGCTTCCTTTGTTCCAGCGATTTGCTCAGCTGTGTTTCCTTTCTGCTGTGTCCTTTGTTCAGGGCTGAAGAACTCCACTCTTTGAAAAGTAATTGTGAGAGGGATATTCTGCTGATTCACAGATGGCCCCTATGCCTATGAATATCAAAGCATTTTGTTGGGAAATAAACATGAGATTTGCAAATGTTTGTATCCTGTAATACTGTCATCCTTTTCCACTGAGACAGAGTAACAAAGTCTGAAACACAGGACAACATAGTTAGATGGTTTATTTTGGGGCTATCATCCCTAGGGTGGCCAGTTATAATACAGGACACCAGTTGTATTTGCATTTCAGATAAGCAACAAATAAAATTTTAATATAAACATATTTCAAATATTGCATGAAACATGTTTACACTAAAAAATTATTTGTTCATCTGAAATTTGAATGTACCTGGGCATCCTTTTTTTGTTTTTTGTTTTTGGAAACAGTGTTGCTCTATCACCTTGACCTGGGATCAAGCGATCCTCCCACCTCATCCTCCCAAGTAGCTGGGGGGCTGAGACTATAGAGGAAAGCTACCATGCCTGGCTAATTCTGTTTATTTTTTGTAGAGACTAGGTCTTGCTATGTTGCCCAGGCTGGTCTCAAACTCCTGGACTCAAATATAGCAACCCTTATAACTGCCAGAAGACAGTTGCTGGAATTAACAGTTTTTAGCTCTCAATTTTCAATCCTGGTGATGCTTCAGACAGAGAGCCTACTCTTTGGTGGAAGCTCCTGTTTTTGCCTATTTAAATCTCAGCTGCACTCTTAGCAAAATTCTCAACCCTAAACTTTTTTTTTTTTTTTTTTGGAGGGGTGACAGAATCTCTGTCACCAGGCTGGAGTACAGTGGCACTATCTCAGCTCACTGTAACCTCCCCCTCCTGGGTTCAGCCGATTCTCCTGCCTCAGCCTCTTGAGCAGTTGGAGCTACAGGTGCATACCAAAAACACCCAGCTAATTTTTGTATTTTTAGTAGAAACTGGGTTTTACCATGTTGGCCAGGATGGTCTCGATCTGTTAACCTTGTGATCTGCCTGCCTCGGCCTCCCAAAGTACTAGGATTTCAGGCATGAGCCACCGCACCCGGCCAACCCTAAACTTTTTAGTAGAATCAGTGAGAAGGCAGTGCTTTTTCATTACACCTCTTTAAAGATGAAGGTCTGACACTAATTGTTACAAAGTCATACAGTAGCAGAGGTGAGGTGACAAATGACAATGCAGGCTTCCATCCCTGAGGTTTCTGGCCTCTTATAGAAATGGAAGTTGTCTGATCTTTTTTTTTTTTTTCTTTTTGGAAGCTGAGTCTGGCTCTGTCACCCAGGCTGGAGTGCAGTGGTGCGATCTCTGCTCACTGCAACTCCCGCCTCCTGGGTTCAAGCGATTCTCCTGCCTCAGCCTCCCGAGTAGCTGGGACTACAGGGGCATGCCCCCATGCCTGGCTAATTTTTTTGTATTTTTAGTAGTACAGGGTTTCACCGTATTGGGCCAGGCTGGTCTTGAACTCCTGATCTCATGATCTGCCCACCTCAGCTTCCCAAAGTGCTGGGATTACAGGCATGAGCTGCTGCGTCTGCCCGTCTGATCTTTAAATGTGTTCAATGTAGTTCAGCAATAATTTATTAAGCATTCCATTTGTTAGGCAGAGCAGGGGAAACAGCGCATACTTTTGAGACTGTCTTAGGAACAAAAACATTCCTTTTGAGGCCCAAGCCTGGGACGTTATAATTACCTGGGGAGCATTTTATTTTATTTTTAGAGATGGATCTTGCTCTGTCACCCAGGCTGGAGTATAGTGATGCAATCATAGCTCACTATAGCCTTGAACTCCTGGACTCAAGCGATCCTCCCAGCTGAGGATATTAAGAGCATCCTCAGAAGCCCCAGGTTTCCCTGCAGGCTTACCTCCAGCTCTGCATACTCACCAATCACTTTGGCACAGCTGGTCTTGTTCCTGTGCTGGATGGTATCACTTTTACCTCTTTGATACTTTCTTCCTGCACCTTTGAAGGCAAATTGAATTAATTAATTTATTTTTACCATGAGAAAAGTCTTCCACGTTAAACTCTTAAATAATTCCATTGATCTGATCAGAAATCTTCATTCATGCATCGTAGAGCTAAACATACAACAGTGGCTACTGCCAGCAGTTGCGGGGAGGAGAAAAAGAAACTCTTGAATGAAGTTTTTAAAGATCTATCATATGAAACCTCTATCTTCTACTTTGCTCATTTAGATTTTGTAGTGATTGAGTCAGAGAGTGGCTTCTAAAGCGTACCCTTCAGTCCATTGAAAACAAGATTTGTAATACAGATTAGTAGTGGAAACCAGCAGTTCTCAAATCAGACTTTTTGTAAGCCAAGCAGAGGTGTTTTGATACTAAAAATGGAATTTAGGGGGAGCTGTCCCAATTTGTCCTGGGAAACATTACAGTTTAAAGCTTTTGTCTCCATATGGATTTCTAGTCCATGGTGCATGTCTCTACTAGGACCTTCCATCAGATAAATTCTATCCAACCCCAAATTGTAAACTTCTTTATGTTTGATGTCAGTACCAGTCTCACTATCACTTCCAGGTGTTCTGCCACTTAAAAAGCTTGAGGTGGCCAGGCACAGTGGGTCACACCTATAATCCCAGCACTTTGGGAGGCCGAGGTGGGCGGATCAGCTGAGGTTGGGAGTTTAAGAGCAGCCTGACCAACATGAAGAAACCTCATCTCTACTAAAAATACAAAATTAGCCGGGTATGGTTGCCCATGCCTGTAATCTCAGCTACTTGGGAGGCTCAGGCAGGAGAATCGCTTGAACCTGGGAGGCGGTGGTTGTGGTGAGCCGAGATCACACCATTACACTCCAGCCTGGGCAACAAGAGTGAAACTCCGTCTCGCGGGGGAAAAAAAAGGTTGAGGCATAGGCATAGACAAGATTGCAAACTGGAAAGCTTTACACTTCATTCTGAGAGGGCCTTATTGACAATGAAAACGTTGGTATCATTGTCATTAAATCCATGCCCTCCCCACCCTCTATCTCACACCTTGTTGGTGTAGGCCATCATCTCACATCCATCTCAGTTGTCAACTCCTTAGTGACATTCTTTCCTCTGGGCTCATAGAGCACCTGTACAGCTTCTGCATGGTGCCTCTCTTATCTTATAGGGAGTACCTTTTGCTGCTCTGCTCTCAGTATCCAAATACACTCACCATCAAGACCTGCAGAATTGTTTACTCCAAATCCACTCTTCTGATCACAAACCCATTTATTGCACGTGTCCAAGTAAGCACAGCTCCGGGAGGGAGGTTGTGGAGTGGGCTGTGAATCGCCACATCCTCCTAACAGGATGCCAGCTCACAGTGCACGAAGGTATCACACATGGGATCTGTGGCTGCGTGCAGGTGGGGATTTAGGGTGAAGGAGAGGCACTCGTACAGACAGTTGGGCCCTTGGCATAGTGGTTTCAGCGTTTACAGTTTGAACCCGAAGTTCTGCAATGCACACTACTTTATCAGTTTATTGAGGCAGAAATTTCAACGTAGTGGGGCAAGAGGCCAGTGTGTGAGCAACGCCTTGTAGGTAGAGGGTGGCTCGTGACTCTGCTGCATCCCGTCAACAGGCCTCTGTCATCCCCAGCCTTGGCATATCCACCACGCTCGTATACAAGCAACAACAAAATCCCTTCATCCCTGTTCCTAAAACTTAACTGTGGGTATCCATGATTCTGTGCAAGTAGAAATAAGTGACTCATCTCCCTATTTACTGATGGGGAGCGGAGACAGTCTCCTACACAGAAGAATGCTAAGTAATGCATGTCTGTACTCTGCCCTCAAGAAGGGAAATGTTATGGCTTGGCTGTGTCCCTACCTACCCAAATCTCATCTTGAATTGTAGCTTCCATAATTCCCACATGTTGTGGGAGGGGCCCGTGGGAGATAATTGAATCATGGGGGCTTCCCCCCCCCCGCCCCCGCATACTGTTCTCATGATAGTGGATAAGTCTCACAAGATCTGATGATTTTATAAGGGGAGACCCCTTTTGCTCAGCTCTCATTCTCTCTTACGTAAGATATGCCTTTCACCTTCTGCCATGATTGTGAGGCCTCCCTAGCCACGTGGAACTGTGAGTCCATTAAGCCTCTTTTTCTTGATAAATTGCCAGTCTCGGATATGTCTTTATCAGCATCGTGAAGGCAGACTAATACAGGGAGCATAAGTCTTCCCCCCTTAAGTGTGGCCTTCCTAAAGGGGTGGGGTTTGGGAGTAGTAACTTTTCAGTGGAGAATCCTGATGAACACTACCCCAGCCAGGTGATAAGGTCAAGCACAGCCGCGGTGAATCCTGAGGGTTGTGGGACGCTGGAGACCCTGTCATGAGAATGGCACGTCACCACCAGGGTCTTCCAGTCTGTCATGATGTCGAATCATAAACAAAATGTCAGAAAAACACCCACATTGAGGGACATCCTGGAATCTACCTGAGCAACGCTCTTCAGAACTGGCATGGTCATCAAAAACAAGGACAGTCCGAGAAACTCTCACAGCCAAGAGGAGCCTAAAGGCACCGTGACGACTAAATGTGATGTACTCAGAGAGGACCCTGGGACAGAAAAAGAAACTTGAGGGAAAAAAACTAAGGAAATCTGAATAAAGTAAAGCTCTAGTTAATAATAATACATCCATGTTGGTTCACTAATTGCAACAAATGCTAATGTAAAATATTGATAAGCAGAAACTGGATGAAAGATATATAGGAATTCTCAGTATTGTCTCAGCAGTTTTTTTGTAATTCAAAAACTATTCTAAATTTGAAAGTTTATTAAAAAATAAAATATACTCCAGGTGCGGATGTTTTACTGTTGAGTTCTTTAAGTGCTTAAAGAAATTGACCTTTGCAGGTGCATTCAGAACTGTAACCCAAGGGTGGGCATGGTGGCTCGTGCCTGTAATCCCAGCACTTTGGGAGGCCAAGGCGGGTGGATCACTTGAGGTCAGGAGGTCAAGACCAGTCTGGCCAACATGGCGAAACCCTGTCTCTACTAAAAATATAAAATTTAGCCAGACATGGTGGCACATGCCTGTAGTCCCAGCTACTTGGGAGGCTGAGGCAGGAGAATCACTTGAACCTGGGAGGTGGAGGTTTCAGGATGCCAAGATCAGGCTACTGCATTCCAGGCTGGGCAACAGAGAGACTATCTCAAAAAATAAAATAAAATATCCCATTACAGAGGCATCACTACAAACAAACAAATAAATCCTGAGAAGAAAGCTAACTCTTGGTGCTGGGGTGGAAATGAAGAGGTTTTCGATCTGTTGGTTGTTACCTAAAAATACAAGTTTTATAGGAGAAAATACATGCTGTATTTGAATTTTGGGTCTCTTAGTACTATGATACTGTATTCCTCACAAATATCCGGCGTCTTCTTTTATTTCAGATGAAAATGATATAAAATACGACGTCTCTGTTGTGAATTTATTTGTCAGCGTTAGTACAATACAGGTAAAAGATGTCAAAACAGATCATTAGCCACAAGGCAGAAGCAAAAGAAGGAATGTAAATTAATGACTTCGCTAATTGCTGTTTCCTTTATTAATTGGTATTCCTTTTTTAGTTTGACAGGCACGTAATGTATATTGTTTATTTTTATACTCTTGAGAAAGAGCATACAAATAAGTGACTTTTCTCAACTCTTCCAGGTTTGAATTAGAACAAGATTAATCTGCTAGTGTTCTGAGAGACACCAGTGTTGAGAATATAGAACTATTAAATTTCCCCTGTACTAAATTTATGTTTGAATATGTAAAATCCTGGTGAAGACTTTGCTTCTGTAATTCTAAAACTTTGATCAAATCATCCTTGTCTGGATCAGACCTCAGGTTTCCGAAGTAAAGCATTTAATTGCACTTTTTGTAGTATGCTTGCTAAGAAGAATGCTTTGTTTTTTAAATAGGAATTTATTTATTTGGCACTGTGATGAGTGAGCCGTAACAGTCTTGAAAAAGAGTTTTTTGTTTTGCTTTTTTTAAGACAGAGTCTCGCACTGCACTCAGGCTGGAGTGCAGTGGTGTGATCTTGGCTCACCGCAGCCTCTCTCTCCCAGGTTCAAGTGATTCTCCTGCCTCAGCCTCCCTAGTAGCTGGGACTGCAGGCACACACCACCATGCCCAGCTAACTTTTGTATTTTTTTTTAGTAGAGTCGGGGTTTTATCATGTTGACCAGGCTGGTCTCGAACCCCAGACCTGAAGTGATCCACCCACCTTGGCCTCTGAAAGTACTGGGATTACAGGCATGAGCCACCGAGCTTGGTGCCTACTGCTTATTAAAATGCTGGTTTTGCCCCCTATTTCCAGTAGGGCTCTGGTGTAGTAAACTAAAGATATTCTTACTATCTTTTCAGTTTAAGCCACCAAGAAGGTGAAATGAACTATAATTTAGGAATACTAGGACAATTTAAAGTTATAATATTAAACTATAGATAAAATATCATTTGCTTCTATTTCTTTCTTAGGGATTTATCCTCTAATTGTTCCAACTCTGGGTGCTTGAAACACAGACCTGAATTATTTTGTATAAAGACAATAGCAACCAGATTTGGTAGCTACACATGTAATCTTGACACTTTGGGAGGCCAAGGCAGGAGGATTGCTTATGTCCAGGAGTTCAAGGCAAGCCAAGACAACACAGTGAGTCCCCACCCACCTCTACCAAAAAAAAACCATAGCCAGCTATAGTCCCAGCTACTTGGGAGGCTGAGGCGGGAGGATTGCTTGATCCTGAGAGATGGAGGCTGCAGTAAGTTGTGTCATACTACAGTACTCAGCCTGGGCAACAGAGCAAGACCCTGTCTCAAAAAAGAAAAAGAAAATTCATGGTGGACAATGATCCTGAGTTCTTGAGTTTAAGAACCTATTGTCAAAACAATTTATAGGTGGCCCAGTGTCATTCAGTCATTACAATCATGGTATCATTGAGGAGGGAAGTCTCTTATGTTCTGTGAGAAAACATGTTCTGTTAGTGTACTAACCCTTTTATTTATTGATTGATTGATTGATTGAGGCGGTGTTTTGCTTTTGTTGCCCAGGCTGGAGTGTAATGGTGCAATCTCGGCTCACGGTGACCTCCATCTCCCGTAACCCTTTATATTTAATTGGCATTTTATTAACTATAAACTTATTTCCATGGAGCTGAAAATAACAGGTGGCATGTCCAGTAATTCGTTGGTTCTAAGGAAGTATTTCTGGCCAGACACAATCACATCTGATGTCCACGTGGATTATAAAACATGTCCCCATTTCAGAAACATTAATATGAAATAAAAAAAACTACATCTTAAAATTCAAGAAGTACCTGGGACACCCATTTCTGCAGCCCTTAGAAAATGTTTCTGTGTATGGTTTTGCGCTCTTACAAACACAGCCCCATATGTTGCCAATCACTGATTTTAGAGTATGAGATTAGAGTGTTTTCCATTTCACATGTAGAGGACAAATATATTTTATGATAAAACTGCTCTATTTCATCCTTTAAAAAAAAAAATCTGGGTCTTTTTCAGCCCAGCTCTGCCCCAGGAGGAACATGTGCCTAATACCACAAGCCCAGTCAAACTGGAGGTGGCAGATGCCACACAGCTGGTGGCTTTTCATCCTGGCATGGTTCTAGATTTCTCTGTCCCTTAACTCTATTTCTGAGGGTGCCGTGATCTGAAAAGGTGCCGGCATCCTTTTCATTATTGTTCTCTTCTCTCTCAGAATACAACATTGTTGACTTGTGTATAAATCAAAGATTTCACAGTTGTCACTCATAAGGACCTCTGACACCAGATGCTATATTAAGTTTCTGATTATTGGATAAAAAAATCTGAGGACAGTCGCAGGGATTAAAGAATTCTTCGCAAGGTAAATAATGAAAGCTGAGACAAGTCAGAAACTTTAGGCAGAAGATAAAAATTAGCCTCATCTTTCCTGTCAGTCTTAAGATCGTATTCTTACTTCCTCCTTCCCTTTTTCATCTGCATTAGAAAAAAAGCAGGGTATCAGTACACACACACTTTTACTCTATTTTCATGGAAACAAAGATAAAGCATGGGTTGTACACACTGTTTGCCTTTGCTGAAAAGTTAACCTAACACACAAAGAATGTGTTCTGGAGTCTATCCCAAAATTGAAGGAGGATGAAAGTCCCCTGTCATTTTCAGGCTGTGAATCAAACAAGTTCAGCGTTTTGTTTGTCAAATGTCCACATTATGGCTAAATAGAAGCACACTATTTGTAAAATGTTTCCCTGCTGTTTAAAATTTAATAATCTCCCTTGGCCCGTGTTGTGTTTTCCTGCTATTTGAAAATCCTGATAAGGGAGTTTCGGATTGTGGTTATTTAATACCAGGAAACCTTTTCTTTTGTGCATACTTATTGAACAGATTTTTGAAAGCAGCATTTGTTTAGGTAAGTTTATTCAATTATATTTCTTTGTTTTTTTTGTTTTTTTTTTAAATCAGAGTCTTGGTCTGTCACCCAGGAAGTGCAGTGGCACGATCTCGGCTCACTGCCACCTCTGCCTCCTGGGTCCAAGTGATTCTCCTGCCTCAGCCTCCTGAGTAGCTGAGACTACAGGAACCCGCCACTGTACCCAGCTAATTTTTGTATTTTTAGTAGAGATGGGGTTTCACCATCTTGGTCCGGATGGTCTCGAACTCCTGACCTTGTGATCCACATGCCTCGGCTTCCCAAAGTAGAGGGATTACAGGCATGAGCCACCACGCCTGGCTATATTTCTTCTTACAAAGTAATGCGAATACTGTTAAAATGAGGTAACTTGTTTGGGTGTGCGTGTTGATTTCTTAGTGCTTAAATCTGTGCTTTTTTTTTTTTTAAGACAGGGTCTCTCTCTGTCACCCAGGCTGGCGTGCAGTGGCATGATCTCTACTCACTGCAATTTCCACCTCCCAGGGCTCAAGCGGTCCTCCAGCCTCAGCCTCCCAAGTAGCTGAGACTACAGGTACGCGCCACTATGCATGGCTGATTTTTGCACATTTTGTAGAGATGGGGTTTCACTATGTGGCCTAGGCAGGTCTCAAACTCCTGGACCCAAGTGATCTGCCCACCTCAGCCTCCCAAAGTGCTAGGATTACAGGCGTGAGCCACTGCACTGGGCCTTTGTGTATATCTTGAATTAAGATTTTGTAGATTCTCTGCGGTAACTTGGAAGGCACTTTGGGAAGCCATGCTCATGAGCTGCACATTCTGAACTCCTACAGCCTTCAAGAAACAGTTCTGTAGCATAAAGTGTATTCAGCCACTCTCCAGAGGCAGGCAGTACATTCAACACCATTTTGGAGACTCAAGATGATACAACAGAAACAGCTTTGAACCTGCCTTAGAAGATCTGGGATTTCACAGCTCCCATCGGTGTATTGAAATCTCTGAGAGGTGCCACCTCCAAGAAAAGGACCTTTGTTTAACCTGGGGTCTCTCAGGTGTGTATGTACACTCTTTCCCCCAGCTCTAGTAGTTATTGATGTCTTATGAAGGCACTTTGGGAAACCCATCTTGAGGATTTGACATCTTTTTTTTATTTGGCTTCTTTCAATAAGCTTGAATGTTCTGTAAGCACGCCATTGAGTTGGGTTAGTTTTAGTTAACTATTCCTGCAGATTATAAGCAAAAGTAAGGTTAGTAACTTTAGCAGTTAACCAGTCAATGTTTCATTCATTGAAGTTTTTGTAAGTCAGTTACCCTCAGATCTTCTGATTCCCAGAGCAGCAGTGATGTTGGAATATGTCCCAGCCAGCAAATGGCACGCAAGGAGATGACAATATCTCCTCTTTCATCGCAAAGCCAAGGTCAAAAACCCAAGGTTAGAAGATGTTTTCTATTTTTCTATAGCTCATTAGAAAGTGGGAGCAGGCTAGAGAAAAGGGTTATGGTAAAGAAAAGTCCTAGTCTTAGCCCAGAGTAACGGCACTGTGACATCTGGGCGAGTTCATTTGCAGGTCCGTGTTTAGGGCTGGGAATACGTTGGAGGGTCAGGTGCTGTAGATCTGGGAGGAAGCACTCGCTGAGGGAAGGGGCTTTGGGGATTCAGGAGGCAACAGTGAAAGCCTGGGCTAGTGATTCTGGAAGGAAGGCTGATGTCGAGACCTTGAGTTCTGAGATGACCCCACAGGAGCAGAGAAAAGGTGGCCAATATGGGTAGAGGAGCCAATGGAAGTCATTTTTTTTTTTCTTTTTTGAAACAAGATCTCAGTCTGTCACCCAGGCTAGAGTGCAGTGGCGCAATCATGGCTCACTGCAAACCTCTGCCTCCCAAACTCAAGCAATCTTCCCGCCTCGGTCCCCTGAGTAGCTGGGACTGATGACAGGCCTATGCCACCACACCCAGCTACAGTTTTTAGGTTTTTTTTTGTAAAGGTGGGGTCTCATTATATTAGTCAGGCTGGTCTTGAACTCCTGGCCTCAAGCAATCCTCCCGCCTCACCCTCCCAAAGTACTGGGATTACAGGTGTGAGCCACTTTGTCCAGCCAGAAAGAGTTGTTTTGTTTTGTTACGTTTTGTTTTGTTTTTTGAGATGGAGTCTCACTCTGTTGTCCAGGCTGGAGTGCAGTGGTGCAATCTCGGCTCACTGCAACCTCTGCCTCCTGGGTTCCAGCAATTCTTCTGTCCCAGCCCCCTGAATAGCTGGGATTACAGCCACATGCCACCAGACCCAGCTAATTTTTGTATTTTTAGTAGAAATGGGGTTTCACCATCACCATATTGGTCAGGCTGGTCTCAAACTCCTGACCTCAGGTGATCCACCTGCCTCGGCCTCCCAACGTGCTGGGATTACAGGTGTGAGCCATCGCACCCAGCCCAGAAAGAATGTTTAAAGCATGAGCAGCCTCAGTTCCCAGGACCAAAGAGCCATAAGCCCAGAAAGGAAGATGTTGAGTAGACTCTGAAGGGAGCTGAGAATGGGGTCTCAGGACTGTAAGGAGAGTAGCTGTGGACTTCCAAGAGGAGTTGTAAAGGGTGAGCCATTCTTCCTGTCTCATGGGGTTGATGGGGTTGGTGGTGGTAAAGTGAAGAGTTGCCCCATAGGAGGTATTTGGTGTGCAGGCTCTGTGAGCTCTGGGAGTGACATCGCTTTGCTTGGAACACTCTTTACTTAGATTATGTTCACTCTTCATTATCATGAATACCATTAGATTGTCCAGGGATTCCAAGCTCTTCCTTTCTCCACATTCCCAGACAGATTCACTAAAATACTTTGCTCACAGTATACCCATTTCTCAGGTCAATTCTGGAAGAGGGCCCGGAAAAGAGAAAAAAGGGAAATCACTGCAAATAACAGAACAGAGAAATGCTATATGTATGCATTAATTCATGACACTAGTCATTTCAGGTTGGCAAACGCTATCGTATGAAGACTTTATCTTTCTATCAGTGCAATGAGTCTTTGCAACCTGTTTTCTACGAGAAATGCTACATGTGTGCATTAATGCATGACACTAGTCATTTCAGGCTGACAAGCTCTATCGTATGAAGACTTTATATTTCTATCATCGCTTCTATGTGTCGATTGGAAAACCACTGATGGATTTTACAAGGGAAGGCATTGCCAAGCAGCCCCCAGAACCTGTCCCTTTATGGAAGAATGTAGCCCTGTTACTGTTGGTGCCCATGTAGCATTGAGAAGTATAGAAACTCACTGGTTTAAAAAAACAAAAGAGAACCATTGGGCATTACTCAAATTCCAAGTAAACCAAATGTTGTATCACATGTCCTAGAAAGGAAAATACTGGAGTGCGGCTTGGCTAATGTTTCTTAAAAGGTGAGCATAAAATACAAGTGCTTCAAAATGCAAGTCCTGGCCTGGCGCAGTGGCTCACTCCTGTAATCCTAGCACTCTGGGAGGCGGAGGCAGACAGATTGCCTGAGCTCACGAATTCGAGACCAACATGGGAAACACGCTGCAAAACCTCATCTCTACTAAAAATACAAAAAATTAGCTGGGCGTGGTGTCGTGCACCTATAATCCCAGCTAGTACCCGAGAGATTGAGGCATGAGAACTGCCTGAACCTGGGAGGTGGAGGTTGCAGAGAGCCAAGATTGTGCCACTGCACTCCAGCCTAAGTAACAGAGCAAGACTCTGTCTCAAAACCAAAAAACAAAATGCGAGTCCTAAATTTTACGTTCCCTAGCTAATACCTGAGTTCTTGAATCCTAATTGTATTATTATTTTTTTTTTTTCAAAAATATAACATTGATCCTGAAATCGGCCTGTGTTTGTCTTTTGGGTGTGGGGTATTCCAGGCACTCCCCAAAGCTTTGTGCCCTCGGGGATAAGGAGTGGCTGCTGGAACCGGGAGTATGATGAAAGAGTGTTTGGAGAGCTAAGTTTTAATGTTCTGATATTGGTGGTTCCAAGTTTTAGATTGTCCAGAATGCCTGTTTCTTAATCTTCTGCCCTTGTATAACGTCTCAGAAACACTACTTTGTGTCCAGCACAGGCCTGCTGTGCCCATCTGTGTTCATAGGTGGGAGATACTTCCAGAACTGTCCAGAAGAGGCCAGGTGGTGTGGTAAAAGGTCCTTTGACGTTTAGTTAGAAGACCAGGGTCTTCCAACTTCTGGGTCCTCTAACTTTTGAGTCTGTGACTTCAAGGAAAGTATCCAACTTTTCTAGGTCTCAGTTTCTTCATTTGCAGTTGCCTGGTGACCACTCCTCTCTACAGGGATGCTGTTAGGTTCCAGGGGAATCATACGTTCACGTGTGCATGTGAACACATGCTACAGGCTGGGTGTGGTGGCTCACGCCTGTTATCCCAGCACTTTGGGAGGCCAAGGCTGGAGAATCACTTGAGGTCAGGAGTTTGAGACCAACCTTGCCAACATGGTGAAAACCAGTCTGTACTAAAAACATAAAAATTAGCCGGGCATGGTGTGCGCACTTAGAATCCCAGCTATTTGTGAAGCTGAGGCAGGAGAATTGCTTGAACTCAGGAGACAGAGGTTGCAGTGAGCCACTGCACTCCAGCCTAAGTGATGGAGCGATACTCCATCTCAGAAAAGTAAGTCAATAAAAATTAGCCAGGCATGGTGGCACACACCGGTAACCCCAGCTACTCAGGAGGCTGAGGCAGGAGAATCACTTGAACCCGGGAGGCAGAAGTTACAAGGAGCTAAGACTGTGCCACTGCACTCCAGCCCCTGGGTGACAGAGCAAGGCTCCATCTCACAAAAAAAGAAAATATGCTTCAGAGGCTTCAACACTGTCCAGGTCGATGGCTCACGCCTGTAATTCCAGCACTTTGGGAGGCCGAGGTGGGCGGATCACGTGAGGTTGGGAGTTCAAGACCAGTCTGACCAACACAGAGAAACCTCGTCTCTACTAAAAATCCAAAATTAGCCAGATGTGGTGGTGCACACCTGTAATCCCAGCTACTCGGGAGGCTGAGGCAGGAGAATCGCTTGAACTTGCGAGGCGGAGGTTGCGATGAGCCGAGATCGTGCCACTGCACTCCAGCTTGAGCAACAAGAGTGAAACTCCATCTCAAAAACAAAAAACACACAAAAAAACTGCCCAGGTGTGCAGGCGTGCTTTTCAGGCCACAGTGGAGGAGGTGAATAAGAGGCTGCCCGTAGGTGACATTTACATTTGTTTCAGAAAGAAACTGAACGGCTTTCAATTGGTTGCACAGCACTTATTTTATTATTAGGGCAGTCTTATTAATAAGGACTGAAAGAAGTTCTGTGTTAATCTATGAAATCTGAATATCTGTCATCTCTCTACCCTTGACTGTCACATGGAACCCTTTCTGCTTTTTCTCTTTTACTTGCATGTACCTATTCCATTATTCCCAGAGAAATGCTTTATTTTTCTTTAAAAATATGAGAGGGTCTTGATTTGCAGTAGCTTTGAAGGTAAAATGAGAGGATCATGATTTTGACACCATGGTAAAATAATTCAGTCTGGAATAGTCTGAAACTTATCATTTATACCCACCATTTCTGATGGGGAAAATGGTTTGTTGTTATTGTTTGCTTTTTTGAGTCAGAGTCTTGCTCTGTTGCCAAGGCTGGAGTGCAGGGGCACCATCTTGGCTCACTGCAACCTCTGCCTCCTGAGTTCAAGGAATTCTTCCAACTCAGCTTCTCCAGTAGCTGAGATTACAGGTGTGCGCCACCACACTTTCCTGATTTTTGTATTTTAGTAGACAGGCTTTCACTATGTTGGCCGGGCTGGTCTCAAACTCCTGACTTCAAGTGATCTGCCTGCCTCGGCCTTCCATAGTACCAAATAAATAATTTGTCGCTTCTCTCCCTCCTCCCAACCTCCACCCTCAAGCAGGCCCCTGTGTCTGTTGTTCCCTTCTTTACATCCGTGTGTTCTCGATGTTTAGCTTACTTTTATAAGTGAGAACATGTGGTATTTGTCATACTCCTTTTTTTGGGAGGATGGGGCGGTGGTTGGGGGACAGGATCTTGTTTTGTCTCCCAGGCTGGAATGCAGTGGTGCAGTCACAGCTTACTGCAGCCTCGACCTCCTGGGCTCAGGTGATCCTCCTGCCTCAGCCTCCTGGGAAGCAAGGATTATAGGCACGTGCCAGCATGCCCAGCTAATTTTGTGTATTTTGTAGAGACAGAATTTCACCCTGTTGCCCACACTGGTCTTAACTACTGGGCTCAAGCGATGAGCCTTCCTTGACCTCAAGCGATCTGCCTGCCTTGGCCTCCCAAAGTGCTGGTATAACAGACGTGAGCTACCACACCCAGCCATATTTGTGATATTCTTATATAAATAATAATAGTAGCATCTAATGAGCACTTAGCACATCAGGCACAGTTTTCAGCACTGACTTGTTTATTCTCCTAGTAATCTAAGAGGTAAGTGGCCTAGAGGGGTAGATAACTGTTGACCACCATACTATATACTACCTTCTGGGGATTTGATCTTGGTTAACTTTTTAAGGGAATGCTTGATCTAAGCCTTACAGCTCACATTGATTTTTATCAGTCCTTGAGGGAAGAGAGATGGTTGGACATTTGTGTATATTTGTTGCCACATTTTGGTGGTCATGCGTGCAATCCTAGCACATTAGGAGGCTGACGTGGATGGATCACTTGAGGTCAGGAGTTCAAAACCAGCCTGGCTAACATGCCAAAATCCTGTCTCTACTAAAAATACAAAGACTAGCTGAGTGTGGCAGCACGTGCTTGTAGTCCCAGCTCCTTGGGAGACTGAGGCAGGAAAATTGCTTGAACCTGGGGGATGGAGGCTGAAGTGAGCCAAGATCACGCCACTGCACTCCAGCCTGGGTGACAGAGTGAGACTCCGTCTCAAAAAACAAAAAACAAGAATTGTAGGAAAGCTGGCTGGGTGCGGTGGCTCACACCTGTAATCCCAGCACATTGGGAGGCCAAAATGGGCAGTCAACCTGAGGTCAGGAGTTCGAGACCAGCCTGACCAACATGACAAAACCCTGTCTCTACTAAAAATGCAAAAATTAGCCGGGAGGAGTGGTGTGCACCTGTAATCCCAGTTACCCAGGAGGCTGAGAAGAGAATCGCTTGAACCCAGGAGGCGGAGGTTGCATTGAGCCAAGAGCACACCATTGCACTCCAGCCTGGGCAACAGAGCAAGACTCCATCCCAAAAGAAAACAGAATTGTAGGAAACCATTCCTCTCACCACAGGCAGCCATTTGAGACTGATTTTTAATTACTTCCTGAGCCTACTTCGCCAAATGATCTATGAGTGAAATGACTACGAGTGAAATGATGGGTTACAGGGGCAGCAGGGAGAACCTAAGTCCTCTGGCGTCTCTTGAGTCATTAATGGAACATAAAATAGAAGAATCTAAACTTTCCCAACAGATGAATTAGGGAGTAATTCGCTGCAGATGAAAACGATTATTTCTTTTGCTGAACAGTTCATCATAGATTTCCTAATCTTGAACCTCCTTGGGATATTTACAATGCGATTTGGTGCAGAGATGTTTAATCTGTACTAGGTTGAAGACAGAAATGTGGTTTATGAGTAGGAGTCGGAATTGTTTAAAAATGAATGCGAGAGGATAGAATGATGGGCTTGGAAGAGCCCTTTCTTCTAACTGCGAATGACTCATCGTCACCCAGGTCCGAGTGAAACAGCACTTCCTACTGCATTCACACCCAGTGTGGCCCGTCATTCACTTCCCGTCCTGATTGGACGTGGAAGCCAAGCACGGCCAAGGGCGAAGATGACTGTGTAATGTGGAGATAAGACAAAGAAATGGGATGCACATGCCAGAATTTAGCCAATATCAAAACTTGATTCTACTTATGGAACCCACAGGACACAGTAAGCTTTCCGGAAGTGAATTCTGGCATCACGGGACGCCCCTAACATAGGCTAGAAGTATTGGGCTCCACAGAATGGCCTGGAAAGGAAGCAAAGAAAAGATGGAGGGTTTTTTCGTTTTTTGGTTTTTTTGAAACAGAGCCTTGCGCTGTTGCAGGCTGGAGTGCAGTGGTGCAATCTTGGCTCACTGCAACCTCCGACTCCCTGGTTCAAGCCATTCTCCTGCCTCAGCCTCTGGAGTAGCTGGGATTACAGGCACGTGCCACCATGCCCAGCTGATTTTTGTATTTTTAGTAGAGACTGGGTTTCACCTTCTTGGCCAGGATGGTCTCAATCTCCTGACCTCAGGTGATACGCCCACCTTGGCCTCCCAAAGTGTTGGGATTACAGGCGTGAGCCACCGCACCCAGCCAAGACAGAGTTTTTTTGTTTTGTTTCTTAGAGATGGAGTATCGCTCTGTCACTCAAACTGGAGTACAGTGGCTCCATCGTAGCTCACTGAAACTCAGCTGCCTGGGCTCAAGTGATCCTCCCACCTCAGCCTCCTAAGTAGCTGGGAGTACAGACTTGGGCTACTGCACCTGGTTAATTTTTGTATTTTTTGTAGAGATGCAGTTTCGCCGTGTTACCCGGGCTGATCTCAACCTTGGTCTTGAATCCTGGGCTCTAGTGATCTGCCCACCTTGGCCTTGCAAAGTGCTGGAATTACAAGTGAGAGTCCTGGGCCTGGCCTTAAAGTGTCCTTAAACATTCTCCATCTGCTTCAGAAAGAGCAACCGGAAATTGTAGAGTGTTTTCTGTGCATATATTCTGCATGAAAGAGGACGTAGAACTCCCCCAGCTGTTAGGGAAGGAGGAAAGGAGCCAGGAGCTCATGTCACTATTAGCCAGTTTATTCCCATTAGGTGTTTATCATTAGACACAAGTGTGATGTGCCTCTAGCTTTTCGAAAGTCTTGTCACATTGCTTTTGTTCGGAATCCTCAGACTCGGAGTGCAAGTGCTGGCGGTAACGAGTCCGTGCAGATGTTTCCACTCAGTGATTGCAAGTACAAAAGCCTTTATTTAGTATCAGTTGGTCTGCTGTGATTTGTTACTAAATCCGTGACTAAGTTGTGGTTCCTATCATGACAACAAAGATACTGATGGTGGGGCTGGTTTGGTTTTTTTTTTTTTTTGTCCTTTTTTTGTGGACTCTTTTTTTTCCCCCCTCACTCTTGAATCGAAGGCTTTTTAATCCACGCTGGTGGTTAAGAAGATTTTCAGATTGTCAGTAGGAAACCTCTAAACATTCCTTGGTTAGACGTGTGCAGTGTGGGTAAATCCACCACTGAACACCAACAGTAAATCTTAGCCGACTGTGCAGGATGGTCGGCTAGTGCACTGGGCTGGAGCTGATCCACCAAAAATGCTTCAGTGTAGTCTAGAGGTAGCTGATTGCCTGGAGAAGATGATAAAAATTTGGAATGTTCGCCAGGCACTGTGGCACATGCCTGTAATCCCAGCACTTTGGGAGGCCAAGGCGGGTGGATCATAAAGTCAGGAGTTCAAGACCAGCCTTGACCAGCCTTGACCAGCCTTGCCAAGATGGTGAAACCCCATCTCTACTAAAAACACAAAAATTAGCGGGGCATGGTGAGCAGTCACCTGTAGTCTCAGCTACTCGGGAGGCTGAGGCAGAAGAATCGCTTGAACCCAGGAGGCGGAGGTTGCAAGTGAGCCTAAATCGTGCCACTGCACTCCAGGCTGGGCAACAAAGCAAGACTCTGTCTCAAAAAAAAAAGGTGGGGGAATATTCACAATATGTTATGGGAATAGAATATATTTGGTTTGTAATACATGAAGAATGTTCCCTCCAAAGAAAGAATGGGATGGAGTTCCTCAAGAGTGTGTTATTTGAGGATGGAGGAATAACGCATCCTCAAATAACACATTCTTGTGTTATTTTCCTGGAGGGTCTCCCATGCAAGCCCTGCTGAGCATGGACTTCTCTGCTTGAATCACCCCATCTTCCTTTAGGAAAAGATGGGGAAAGGAAGGAAGCTGGGTCTCAGCTGTGTGTGCAGCAAGTAGATGCCTTGGTGTGAAATGCTCTGTTAATCAGAAGCAGGCATTATGAATGTTAATTTCCGTCCTAAATATTACACATGTTGGGGTGGAGGTTAAGGCTTAGATTTATCTTGCTAAGAGCCATTTTGGTTGCCATCTATTTATGAATTTCAGGAACTAGAGCTAAAAGTTGCATGGCTGCGGGGCTGGCAAATGGGCTAACCAGCATCCTTTCCGTTTTCCATGCTCCATTTTGAAACGATTCGTGCTCTCCATGGCCTTCATCACTGTTATATTTTTAGTTGCACTGAAAGTGGAAGTCTCTCTTGGCAAGTCGATGCTATGGCTTTTAAACTGCACTGTGTTTTAGGATCATTTCTTGAATTGTTGAAAGTAGATGGCGCTGTATGGCATTGCGGTTCTAACGCCGTGTTCCTCCCAGCTCTTACTGCTTCTCACTTACTTTCAGGAAAATCCTAACACAGAGGCTATAAAATGCCAGAACCTTTCCACAAAACTGTTCTGATTGTGGAAGTGTATGTGTTGGGTTATTTTAGCCTGATGCCATTAAAATGTTTTGAATACTATAATTAGCTCCTTTCTCTAATTCTATATGCCCACCAAGTCCACTTCTGATTATAAGTTGGCTTCTTGAATAGATCTGCCTGCAGGGAAGAGAATGTACTAATCATATGATGACACCATTGCCATCTTAAAAAGAGATGTACTTTATTTTGTAATTTAAATTTAAATTTTGTTTTTTTTGTTTGTTTGTTTTTTGAGACAGAGTCTTGCTCTGTTGCCCAGGCTGGAGTGCACTGGCATGATCTTGGCTCACTGCAATCTCCCCTTCTCAGGTTCAAGCGATTCTCATGCCTCAGCCTCCCTGGTAACTGGGATTGCAGGCGTGCACCAACATGCCCACCTAATTTTTGTATTTTTAGTAGAGATGGGATTTCACCACGTTGGCCAGGCTGGTCTAGAGCTCCTAGCATCAAGTGATCCATCCATCTTGGCCTCCCAAAGTGCTGGGATTACAAGCGTGAGCACTGCCCCCAGCCAAAAAAAGGTGTACTTTTCATTCCAAATGAAGACTTTGGTCATTTGTTTTCATCATCAGTCTCTGATGCCTGATGAAAATACGTCCGTCCTGGGGGTAAGATCGCCATCAGGGCTAAGGACCAGACCCCAGACACAGGTGAATTTACCACAGTGATCCCCCTCTGGAGGGCGACTTGGTGGACAGCTTCTTTGCTATGTCTGGAAGAACCCTGTCGTCCTTCAGGCTGTTGGTTTGAAACATGAATGGTCACTATTAAATGGGTTTGTGAATAATGACTGATAGTACTAGCTGGAGATCAGTGCAGCTGAATGAATGCAGTGTCCTTCTGGGGGTACCTTAGAGATAATCTCCCCTAACTCCACTTAGCTCCAGCTACAGTTCAGGTGAGGGAAATGCAAATCCTCAAGACAATTCCTTTAAATCTGCAGACTACTTCATCATGGATGGAGCAGGATGGAAAATAATTAAAATAAGTTCATCTTTTAAAAATACGCTTAACATAAACAAGACTAGTTCAAGTGTTGGAAAGCATTCTGGAAAAGAAACCTGGTCATGAACCAAATAGAAATCCCTTGGCAGGCGGCGGTCCCTCCAGCTGTATTCAGTTATTGAACAGCTGTCAAAGAAAGCAACACATTATTTGTCCATTTAGAACAATTTCACAAAGCTGTTTTTAACCCCCAGTGGTATTTTTCTGCAGCCTTCTAATCTCTGCAAACGGTTTAAAAGATATCATAACGCATGCTTGTATCAGGCCTGAGGTTACCACAGAGCATGGAGACACAGGGAGTGTTCATGTGAAAGGAATTAGAACCATTGGAATTTTATTTCCTGCAGAATTTAGCACCATGGCACATAATCATATGTGGCTGTCTTGGCTCAAAGTCAGCAACAGTATCTACTGTTTGTTTCTCAACTACATGACAAATAATCTAAGATAAAAACCAGGGCTATGTGTGTTCCTTGCATAACTAAAGAGTTGGAAACCACTATCAGGTGAACTTCTATCTTAAACATTTTATCTTCTAAAGCAGCTTTGACTGGGTAGTTTTATGAGCTTGTAATGATATCAAATGCAGGCAGCACGGTCTTGCCTTTTGACTGAATGCTCAAACCATTTTGGTTTGGAAACCTCAGCTTTCTTTTCTGTTTTCATTAAAGGGTTTAGGCTTCTGACCAGGAATGCCAGTATTTGCATATATCAAAATTTTAGGCTTAGAAAAACTCAAAATGTTGGTCTTTTGGTTTTTCTTTGTGGTTGGTGTTTGCCTAAAAAGTTTTTATTTTAGTGAAAGTGTTACAAAACTGGAAACCCACTATTTGACTGTGAAACCAGGCTTTTTTAGTTGTAAAAAAGCTTTTAAAAAAAAGGTGTTTGGTGGCTTCTGAGACATGAAGTGTTTTGAGACTGTGGGCTTCTCATTGTTAAGTGTTTGTAAGTATTTCAAAGAGATGTCCTTATAGGAGTGGGAGAGGGCAGACAGCCCACCCGAGAACGCAGCTTGTTTCTCAAGACCCCTGAACACAAATGTGGCTTCACTTTCAGGAAATCAAGGCCCAGGGTCTACTGGGGTTTCCGCTCAACCTGCACTTTCCTAAGCAGAAATTGTCCTGCAGGGAATTCATATGCACCATCTTCTCTCTGATTTAAAGCACCTAATGTTTGTGTTTTGAATATTCAAAAAAACATATGCTATCTTATTTTGATTATCTTTCCCAAGTAGCAAACTTGAACATATAAGGATATTCTTCTAGGTGGCGCTCTTCAATCAAGCCCCAGATGACCAGATTTCAAATAAGCCAATGTAAACATGACCATGATCCTGGCTTTGAATGCCGAGGTCAACACAGAATTTCCCATGTTACGTCCCCATTAAACTTTCTTCAGATACAGTACCCAGGCATTATTTATTTTAGACATAGTGAAGGTTTTCTGGATTGCCTAAAGCCTTTATACTTTTCACTGATACTATTCAGTATATCTCCTGCATCACGTTAGTACAACTGTTAGAATTAGATGAAGGTTATATGTACAAACTTACTGTGTGATCCAAAACGGCCAATCTCACTTCTCAAAAGAAGACAAACACATGGCCAACAAACATGAAAAAAATGCTCATCATTAGAGAAATGCAAACCAAAACCACAGTAAGATACCATCTCATACCACTCAGAATGGCAATTACTACGAAGTCAACAAATAACGTGCTGGCAAGATTGTGGAGAAAAAGGAACACTCTACACTGCTGGTGGGAATGTAAATGAGTTCAGCCACTATTGGAAAGCAATTTGGAAATTTCAATTTGGAGGTTTCTCAAAGAACTTTAAACAGAACTGCTGTTAGACCTGGCAATCCCATTTCATTTATACCTAAAGAAACATAAATCGTTCTACCATAAAGACACATGTACGCATATGTTCATCACAGCATTATTCACAATAGCAAAGATCTGGCATCAACCTAGATGCCTAAGAAATGGTGAACTGGATAAAGACAACGTGGTACATATACACCATGGAATACTATGCAGCCATAAACAAGAATGAAACTGTGCTTTGCAGCAACATGGGTCAACTGGAGGCCATTTATCCTAAGTGAATTAATTCAGGAACAGGAAACCAAATACCACATGTTTTCCCTTATAAGTGGGAGCTAAACACGGAGTACACATAGACATGAAGAAGGGAACAGACACCAGGGCCTACTTGAGAGTGGAGGGTGGGAGGAGGGTGAGGACAGAAAACCTGATAGACAAACTCGGACTGATCACTGAGCTCAGTAGCTGTTCCCTTCCAGGAAGGACCAAGCAGGACTTCAGCTCCACCTGGGAGGATTGCCAAATCTCTTTGTCCGGATTCACTGACTGTGGGAATCAAGGAAGACTCTCTGGCTCCTGAAGACTCTCTGGCTCCTGCTATTCTTCCTAACAACATATCTCATCACTCTCCTCTCCTACTGGTCACATTTCAGCTATCTCCATTGCCAAGACCATGGGGCTCTAGAATTTTGTGATTGCATACCTCTAGTGATAAAGCTGAGTGTGAGGCCAGGTGCGGTGGCTCACACCTGTAATCCTAGCACTTTGGGAAGTCAGGTGGAAGGATCTCTTGAGCCCAAGAGTTCAAGACCAATCTGGGCAACAAAGGGAGACCCCATCTCTAAAAAAAAAAAAAGTGTTAAAAATTAGCCAGGTGTAGTAGCACATGCCTGTAGTCCCAGCTGCTCAGGAGACTGAGGCAGGAGATGGAGGCTTTAGTGAGCCATGACCATGCCACTGCACTCCAGCCTGAGTGACACAGCAAGACCCTGTCTCAAAAGGCAAATGAATGAATGACTCAGTCAATAATAATAAATAAAATTGAGCATGGATCCTAGTGGGTGTATATTTATTTATGAATTACATGATGCCAGATGTGTCTGTATAAAATATCAGCACAGGCTGGGTGCGGTGGCTCACACCTGTAATCCCAGCACTTGGGAGGCTGAGGCAGATCACAAGGTCAGGAGTTTGAGACCAGCCTGGCCAACATAGTGAAACCGCGTCTCTACTAAAAATACAAAAATTAGCCAGGCGTGGTGGCCCATGCCTGTAATCCCAGCTACTCGGAAGGCTGAGGCAGGAGAATCGTTTGAATCTGGAAGGCAGAGGTTGCAGGAGCCGAGATCGTGTGACTGCACTCCAGCCTGGTGACAGAGCAAGACTCCGTCTCGAAAATAAATAAATAAATAAAATATCAGTGCAGCCAGACTACATTTTTAGATAGCAGTGTTTACAAGCGGTTTTCTGTTTCTCGCTAGTGACCCCTGGCCTGCAGGATAAACACAGCCCTTATCTGTGGCATTCAAGTCTCTAAAGCTGAATGCGACCCCTGCCTCCCTCTGGTCCTGACTTCCTGGCCCTGCCTTTCCTCAGCACCTGCACATCCCACTCCCAACATACGCCTTTCTTTCTGCAACTCATTTCTTTGTCTGGCGGCCCCTCCCTGTGTCCTGTTTCTATGACTAGGGAAGGCCTGTCTTTCTTCCTTACACAACTGTTGCCACTTTGTGATTTTTTTTCTCTCCCAGCGGAGATCTGTCTGGGAAGCTCTCCTACTGGACTCAGGGGAGGCTCCAGCGCTGGTGAACTCTTCATTCCTTGTGTCCCCCTAACCCACTGTGGGGCTACAGATGGCCAGAGCTGTCTTCATTTTTACCTTGTGCTGGATAGTATGTGAGTCTGTCTGCAAAAGAAATCTTTTAAAGTAAAACTGCTTGTCAAAGCACATGTGCGTTGGTGGCATTGGTGATGGTTATTGCCAGATATCCCCGCGGAGGGGTTATTCGCACTGGTATTCCTACCGGGAGTGAACATTGAGTCCCCATCTTGCCATAGTTATGCCAACACAGTGTATTATCCAACATTTGGATTTTTGCCAGTCAGGCCTGGCATCTCACCTTTGAGATCAGAAGCAATGGCTTTCTGGGATTTCGCCTAGGCTTTCCTGCTTATTGAAAGGAAAGCGCGAAAGTGATTGAATGGAGGTGTCCTGTCCATTCTGTCATCACTAAGCATCTTGGAGGGTCTGGAGCCTGCAGACTGGAATGGTTTCTTAGAACCAAGGTAGCCAGACACACTGACTCACCCCGAGGAATGCTCTCCTCCTACGAGGAAGATCACACGAAGCTCATCACCTGCAGTTGCTGACTTTACCATGCGGGACGCCACAGAACAAACACGCAGCGTGAATGGCCCCATAAGGGAAGGAAGCCACGCGCTGCCCTTCCCGGGCACCTCCCCTGGTGCATCTGAAGCATTCCAGAGGCAGCCTGACACTCTAAATGGAAAATACAGCTGCTCAGCAAACCCAGAAATGCCAGTTGTTCAAGTAAGATAAACCATCATGCACAAGGGTGCTTTTTGTAAACTTGCAGTAACGAAAACCTGGAAACAGCCCATGAGTTCAAAATAGGAAACAATTATACGACCTATCTGTAAGATGAAATGGTGGGTTATCTGTAACATGAGGTTTAGGGACAAGGGAAAATAATGATGTGCAAAATTGAAGTTAAAAATGTAAAAATATACATGTAATATAACCTTCCTGCTACGTAAAGAAAAACTGCAGAAAACACATCTGGGGGAAATATACCAAGATGCTAGGTTTACTGACTTCTGGGAGCTGGGGTTGTGTATGTGGAATTTTTTTTTCCTTTCTGTTTCTTTATATTTTTCTGTATTTTCTACCCTATATTGATGGTCAGGGGGCAGGGGAAAGAGATAAAAATCAGGCACCCCTCCAGCTCCTCCTTGTCTTTAATAAAAAGGACATCAGAGCTCCTTATGGCCTGAGCTTGGGACTTGGGAGCTGGGGGGACACCAGGGAGGTAAGCGATGGCTTGCTAGCCTAATCAAGCTCTCTGTGATCTTAATTAGTGAGACTATAGTAAACTCTTTGGGTTGAAGAGATTTGCTAAGACCTTTGTGAATAAATATTTGCACAGATGCAGGTGCTAAGTCTATTAGAATAAGGGGATAATGTGGTATTAAAAGGTGATTTCTCCAGAGTGCTGTCACAAGCACCCTCTGCAGCGGAGAAATTGTCACTGAGAAGGAAGCTCGGCCAGTTCTCATGATGATAATAATGGTAACAACAGCCCACACTGTGAAAGGCTAGCCACGGGCCTGCACAGATGTGAATGTTCCACACATCTCAAACGCGCGACCAACACTCACACAGTGTTTTCAGTGTTACCACTTGACCTATTTTGGAGATGGGAGAAACGAAGTCAAAGGGAAATGAGATAACTTGGGCCCGTCACAGCCAGGACATGACAGAGCAGCTTGGCTCCAGAGTGGAACCACTCTTGCCTTTCCTTATTAGGTGGATGCAAACACAGGTGGAAATGTTTCTGTCTGTTTTCACTGTGGTAGGGATTACACAGGTGTGTACATGTGTCCAACTTCATTAAACTCCACACTTAACTAAGATAGATGGACTTTATTATATCTAAATTGTACCTCAATGAAGTCGGTTTTGTTGTTGTTGTTGTTGTTGTTGTTTTGAGATAGAGTCTTGCTCTATTGCCCAGGCTGGAGTACAGTGGCACGATCTCAGCTCACTGCAGCCTCCCCCGCCTCCTGGGTTCAGGCAATTCTGCCTCAGCCTCCCACGTAGCTGGGACTACAGGCACCTACCACCACGCCTGGCTAATTTTTTGTGTTTTTAGTAGAGATGGGGTTTCACCATGTTGGCCAGGATGATGTCGGTCTCCTGACCTCCTGATCCACCCACCTCGGCCTCTCAAAGTGCTGGGATTACAGGCGTGAGCTACTGCACCCGGCCAGTGAAGTCGGTTTTAAAAAATAATAAAAAGGCCTGAGGATGACCTCTTCCTGAATTCCAAACTGGAGTCTGAGATTTTACCATTCTGATATGAGGAAAGGCAAGGCCCAGCTAAAACTTACCCACCCATCCCAGAGGAACCAGAGAGGCATAGCCCAGACAGCGCCAACCAGCCTCCTCCCTGCAGCTGCAGGCCAGGCCGGGGGGGCAGGGGAGCTGGCTTGGGAGTGCCCCGGGCTCATGAGAGACACGGGAATGTTGCGGCAGATACTCCCTGAGCCCCTACCTGGGCACACCAGGAACCCACACCATTTGGGGGTTGGCGTCTTTGGAGTTGGGATGAAATGCCTTTATCTGCCCCAGCAAAGAAGAGTGCTGGGTCCCTTGAACTCTTTCCCCAGAAATAACGGGATATGGAAAACTGTACATCCCATTATTTGTTCCTGTCACGCAGGGAAATGCAGAGTCCAGGCCAAAATGGAAATCAGGGGTCTGCTTGCTTCATTGAGGACATCCCGCTCACAGTTTCAGGTCAGGCCAGTGGTATTGGACAGTTGGCCAGATGGACCCAGTAACGCATGTTCCTTATACAATGGCCTTGATTCACACCCCAGGCAAATGACAGTCTTCTCCGTATGGCCAGCCTCAAAAAGACATAGAAATAGATAAAACTGCAAAAGTTAAAGTCTGCAAGTGCTGGGGGTCTGCTGTGTTTGAGAACTGGATATTTGGTCAGTCAGCTTAAATAAGAGCTCTAAAACATGCCACAGGGAGATTTCTATTTTTTTTTTATTTTTTGCTAGGAATGTTAAGATCTTAGTGGTGATGGTGACGTGCATTCAGGCCTGTTATCATCACACCCGATGTGGCCTCCTGTTTTGAAATCCTTTCTCAGTTGTAGGGTGGCAGCTGATCCTACCAGATACTGCGTGACCAGATGCCTGGCGTGCCACGCTTCACATTATGGGGTTCTGGCAGTGGGAAATGACTGGGGAGGCGCAGTGTCAACAGGAAATATCTGCCAGCGACACAGAAAAGGCTTTAGGAAAGATAACAGGAGGAAAGGCCAGATGCGTCGTTGCCTTGCACTGTGCAGACCGAGGAAGTGGGGAGTGATTCCGCCTTGCACGGAGTCTGTGGCTTCACATGAGGTTCTCTTCTGTCCTGGCAGGAAACAGATCAGCCCTCGCCTGGGAAAGGTGGAGGCTTGCTTTTCTCTGATCACACTCTCTTGCAAATCTTAAAGCAGTTTCCATCAACACATTTTATTTCTTTCCTAATGAAGGATGACAATATGAACCGTGAATGGCATTATTCACCGTGGGGAGCTGTTTTCCTTCACCCTCAGAATGTTTATGTATGCACCTTCATTTTCCTTAGCATTTGGATGTGATTTCTTATAAAAGACTTGGAAATCTGCAAAAACTCACAAGTTAGAAATCTACCAGTGCTCAGATCTCTCCTGCATTTTAAAAGTGGTCAGTTCTTTTATTGTAAGAAAGTTGACTTAGTACGGTGTATCTAATTGATTTAAAGGCAGTCCATGGTTTATAGGTTTTCATCTTCAAGTTCTTTCTAGGCTGGTTCTTTAGGAGGAAGATGAAGTGTTCATCTTGGGCTCTTGGCGCCAGAGTTAGGACAACAAGGACAGAGAAGTTCCAAGAGGGAAAATTTTAGGTCAAGGAAAGAAAGGATTTGCTAATATCCAGAGCCATCCAGGCACGGAATGGGCCGGCTCCCTGGGCCAGGAAGTGAGTGGCAGACCATGAAAGCAGTTCAGCCACCAGTGCTGGAGTTTTGCCTGCTGAGGCTGCTGCGGCCTGGGATGGGAAGTTTACTGCCGCAAAGCAGCGTGGAGGGTGCTCCTGCACTGCGGGTCAGAGTCAGAATTCCTGGAGTGTGTCCACGGAGGAGGAACCGCACTCCCATCCCGTGCCATGGGATTCTCCATCTCTCTGGAGCTGGTTTATGGGCCACAGCTTTGTTCCTGGCACACGGGGAGATGCGGAGCCCAGGCCAGAAAGGAAATCAGGGGTCTGCTTGCTTCATCAAGAACATCTCACTCTAAAGTAGAGAATAAAAAAATGCGAGGCCAGGTGTAGTGGCTTATGCCTGTAATCCCAGCATTTTGGGAAGCCGAGGTAGGTGGATCACCTGAGGTCAGGAGTTCAAGACCAGCCTGGCCAACATGGTGAAACCTCATCTCTACTAAAAATACAAACATTAATCAGGCCTGGTAGTGGGTGCCTGTAGTCCCAGCTACTTGGGAGGCTGAGGCAGGAGTTTCACGTGAACCTGGGAGGCTGAGTTTGCAGTGAGCTGAGATTGCACCACTGCACTCCAGCCTGGGCAACAAAAGCAAAATGTCATCTCAAAAAAAAAAGGAAAGAAAAAGTACGGAACTCAGTCCAGTAGTTGATTTACATTCTGGTGCCAATTTTGTTTTTTTTTTTGGAGACAGAGTCTCGCTCTGTCACCAGGCTGGAGTGCAGTAGTGCAATCTTGGCTCACTGCAATCTCTCCCTGACGGTTCAAGCAATTCTCCTGCCTCAGCCTCCCGAGTAGGTGGGATTACAGGTGTGTGCCACCACACCCAGCTAATTTTTGTATTTTTAGTAGAGATGGGGTTTCATCTCTATGTTGGCCAGGATGGTGTCATCTCCTGACCACATGATACGCCCACCTCGGCCTCCCAAAGTGCGGTAGGATTACAGGCATAAGCCACCACGCCTGTCTTTTTTTTTTTTTTTTTTTTTAACATGGAGTCTCGCTCTGTCACCAGGCTGGAGTGCAGTGGTGCAATCTCAGCTCACTGCAACCTCTGCCTCCCGAGTTCAAGTGATTCTCCTGTCTCAGCCTCCTGAGTAGCTGGGACTACAGGTTCATGCCGCCACCCCTCGCAAATTGTTTGCATTTTGGTAGAGATGGGGTTTCGCCATGTTGGCCATGATGGTCTCAATCTCCTGACCTTGTAATCCTCCCGCCTTGGCCTCTGAAAGTGCTGTTATTATAGGCATAAGCCAAGCCACATTTTTATAAAAAGTAACCAATGGTTGAGTTTGCAGCCAGGCACTTCTGTGAGCCACAGTCTGAGCTGCACAACCCTGGGGGTGTGGAGGGACAGGGGAGGGTCGCGGAGAAGGTGGAGCCCCCCAGGCCTTGTGCATGCCCCTAGTGTTGCCCCTCTGGCTCTAACCAGAGCAAGCTCTACTTTTACTTAGCATCAGCAGAATATTTTCTCTTAAAGGGTTCAGAGGCTTAGCAAACACTGGAAAGCTCCCCACCATAGCAGCAGACTCCCTTTGGAGTTCAGCAGCAAGTGAGCAACAGGGCTTTAGACTCAGAGCAACAGTCGGGGTGAGCATCCTCTCCATTTCTAACCTTGATGCTTTGTTTAGAACTTGAAGCATATTTTCTTTCCTATTCTGCTTTCAAGCTAACTTCTACAAGCAGGGGGCTTTTGATCCTCTCTTTCCATGACCCAATCTGGTCAGATTCAAAAGGCTGTGCCTGGATCTTGAGTGGGAGGCAGCTTTGGTATAATAGGAAATACACAAGATTGAGAAGATACATGCTTGAATCTCAGCTCTGCTGAGTGGTAGCCGTGTGCCGTGGGACAGGTCCCTCAACTTCTCTGAGCCGGCTTCCTTGTGTTTAAAAATGGGGCTAGCTAATCTCTCATACTTCATCGTAAAAGTAAATGATCAATCCTAACACTTTGGGAGGCTGAGGCGAACGGATCATGAGATGAGGAGATCAAGACCATCCTAGGCAACATGGTGAAACCCCGTCTCTACTAAAAATACAAAAATCAGCTGGATGTGGTGGCGCGTGCCTGTAATCCCAGCTACTCGGGAGGCTGAGGCAGGAGAATCACTTGAACCAGGGATTTGGAGGTTGCGGTGAGCGGAGATCACGCCATTGCACTCCAGCCTGGCAACAGAGTGAGACTCCATCTCAAAAAACACAAAAAAAGGAAATGATCAAATAATATATGTGAGCGACATTCACATGGAGGATGAGGCCTTCAGTTTCACGGGCACCTGGGTCTAGCACGGTCTAGACATCATTTTTCTTGGAACTATTATCAAAGCCATATTGACTGTCAATGAGAGAAAATACCCTGTCACTTGCACAGAAGAGGCTAGGCAGAGGAGAATTCTCCTTTCTTTCCTGGGCCTCGGGTGCTTCTGTTCTTCCAGAGGGAAACCGTGATGCCTCCTTCTTTACCATGAGAGCAACTACCACCCACTCTTTGGCTCCCAGGTGGGGTGGTGCGGCTTACTGGGGAGCTATGGAGTGGGAAGAAATCAGGGACTGCATTTCTTTTTTTTTGAAACAGAGTCTCACTCTGTCACCAGGCTGGAACGCAGTGGCACGGTTTCAGCTCACTGCAACCTCCGCCTCCCTGGTTCAAGCGATTCTCCTGCCTCAGCCTCCCAAGTAGGTGGGACTACAGGCACATGCCACCATGCCTGGCTAATTTTTGTATTTTTAGTAGAGACGGGGTTTCACCATGTTGACAAGGATGGTCTCAGTCTCCTGACCTCATGATCCGTCCGCCTCTGCCTCCCAAAGTGCTGGGATTACAGGTGTGAGCCACTGCACCCGGCTGGACTGCATTTCATCCTAAGCCACCCAGAAGAAAGCTTTAGAGCTTATTTAAGGTGAATCCCAGGGTATGTGTATTGTCTGAGGAGTAGGGGGCAGCAGCCAATGGGTGGGTCTGTCAGGCTGTAACTACATTAAGAGCAGGGTTAAGGCTTGGAACAGGGGTACACCCCGGGAGCTCGTCCTTCTGGCAGCCCTAGGTCCCCTGTACCTCCTGCTAGCAAAGGGGCTTTCTCTGAGCATTCCTGCTCCAGGATACCTGCTTAGGGGTCTGTCCTGCCACAGAACTGCTTTATAGGTACAGAGAGATGGAAAGGGAGGGAGGAGACCTCTGGAGGCTTAAACACAATGAGTCTTTCTTTCTTTCTTTTTTTTTTTTCTTTTCCAGATGGAGTCTCGCTCTGACTGTTGCCCAGACTAGAGTGCAGTGGTGCGATCTCCACTCACCCCCGGGTTCAAATGGTTTTCCTGCCTCAGCCTCCTGAGTAGCTGGGATTACAGGTGTGTGCCACCAGGCCTGGCTAATATCTTTGTATTTGTAGTAGAGATGGAATTTCACCATGTTGGCCAGGTTGGTCTCGAACTCCTGACCTCAAGTGATCTGCCTGCCTCAGCCTTGCAAAATACTAAGATTACAGGTGTGAGCCACTGCACCCAGCCCCAGTGGGTCTTTATACTAGAAGGAGTTTTCATTTTAAAGACAGGTCAGTTGGAGAGAACGTTTGGTGTTGGGTTGCAGAACAGGTTAGGCTGTGGGAGAGGGGCCAGGCTGATCACGGTACTCTGCATTCAAGGCAGTGGGTCACAAGACCAGAACAGTTAGCAGCTCAGCTCTGCCATCCGTAGGGACTGTTCAACCTTCTTCGGTCACTCTCTCCTTTACAACAACCCAAGGGCATCACCTGTCCTAACCTGTGTGGTGACACTACTATTAAGATCAAATGAGAGAAACCATGTGATGCTTTCTTGGAAACTAGATCCTCCCATACATATGGAGGATGTTGTTTGGAGATTTAAAAAAACCTGTGTTCCTCTTCCCCATCAAATTTCTCCCTCATTAAACACCTTCCCCCCATGTGCATCTGCACCCACACAGGCATCACCACAGAAACTGGAAACTGGCCATTCTTTTATACATTTGGTTTTTCAAGTCCAGAAGGAAAATTAAACTATCAAGTATCACTGGCTAGTTAAGCCCAACTCTTTTCCTTTCAGGCTAGTGTGTCCTAGACCCAAAGGCCACTTGGATTTGTTGCTCAACCACAAATACCAGAAACCTAGAAAAGCTAGAGATTAGAGTTTGGAAATGAAACATACCTTTTGTGTTCTTTCCTCCTAATTGAACATTTACCCAATCACTAAGCAAAAATAATTTAATGATCACTGAAAGTTTGCCGTGTTTAAAGATTAGCAGCACAGAGAAACATTTCCTGTGATTTTAACACATTTGTTTTTCACATTGGAGAAAAGAAGGCGAAGAAAATGCAGATTTCCTGCAAGTCCTAAAGAAAGCCTTTTAGAAGTTAGGTGGGATTAGATTCTTCACCTCCAAATACTTTGTTTTCTTTGTAGATTCAAGTTCACATACTATTGAGTATTTCATTTTAAGTGTGGGGAATTGTTAGCCAAGACTCTGAATGCTGTGGTTTGGTTTACATAGCTTTTAAATGAGTTGTGAGCCAATGTGCAGCTCGTTGGTTATTTCAGTAAATATGTGCATTAGAAAAATAAGATAAACTTGGCCAGGCACAGTAGTTTACACCTGTAATCCCAACACTGAGATGTCAAGGTGAGAGGATTGCATGAGGCCAGGAGTTCAAGACCAGCCTGGCAACATAGTGAGACCCCATCGCTATAAAAATAAAAACAACCACCAGATGTGGTAGTATGTGCCTCTAGTCCCAGCTACTCAGGAATCTGAGCTAGGAGAATAGCTCGAGCCTGGGAGGCGGAGGCTGCAGTGAACCATGACTGTGCCCTGCACTCCAGCCTGGGCGACAGAACAAGGCCCTGTCTCAAAAATAATAGTAAGTTAAATTTGGTTTCTGCTTGTTCCTAGTTTGTATTATGTTTAAGTTCATGGTTATGTTATGTACATCCATTAATTTATTGCTAACAGATTACATCATATGAAATGAGCAAGAAAACAGAATATTCAATATACAAAATAGGACCAGGTTGGCAATAAGAAATAGTTGTTCATGCTAAGATTATATTTGTTTTTGTTTTTTAAGTTGAAAAGTAGCAATTTATGGAAATATTGATTAAAATAGACTTTATCAGCTGGGTACCGTGGCTCATGTCTGTAACCCCAGCACATTGGGAGGCTGTGGTCGGTAGATCACTTGAGGTCAGGAGTTTGAAACCTGTCTCTACTAAAAATACAAAAATTAGTCGGGCATGGTGGCAGGTGCCTATAATTTCAGCTACTCGGGAGGCTGAGGCAGGAGAATCACTTGAACCCAGGAGGCGGAGGTTTCAGTGAGCCAAGATCGTGCCAGTGCACTCCAGCCTGGGCAATGAAGCAAGACTCTATCTCAAAAAATAATAATAATAAAATAAAACAGAGTTTGTCAAGATAAGATGTCCAAGCTGTTCCGTATCTTTAAAAACTTCCTGCTTTTGAAAACTCAGTGTTAGCAGATGTTTGTCTATTTACAAGATTTCCTTTTATAACCTCCCCCTAGCATTTATTAATTTTCATAAAAAGGTAGCAACTTTGCTTTTGCTTTCTGGCATTAGAGTCTATGCCCTTCCTAAGTAAATCCTACGTATTCTGATTGTATACTCGCAAGTAGAGTATAAGGTATTGCAGTTGGATTGTGTGCCTGACAACCACTGATTTTGAAAGACAGATGTTAATATGAACAGCATGAGAGTGAAGACATTGTTTAACATTTCTTATGAAAGTAAAATTTTTCTGGGCACAGTGGCACATGCCTGTAATCCCAACGCTTTGCGAGGCCGAGGTGGATCACTTGAGGCCAGGAGGTTAAGACCAGCATGGGCAACATAGCTAGACCTCATCTCTACAAAAAAAATGAAAAATGAGCCTGGTATGGTGATGTGTGCCTGTGGTCCCAGCTACTTGGGAGGCTGAGGTTGGAGGATCGCCTGAGCCCAAGAATTCGAGGTTGCCATGAGCTATAGCCACTGAACAGCAGCTTGGGCAACAGAGCAAGACCCTGTCTCAAAAAAATAAACAGGTTTTAATTCCCCCATGTTGCCTCTGTGCTCCTAAATAAGACTTATTGGTTGGTTGTTTAGAAAGGAAACATCACAGTATTAGAAGAATATACCCACGGTTTTGTGGTGGTAGAATTGTTTTGAGATCTTCTGTAAGTCACTTTGTTTTTTTGAGTCGGAGTTTTGCTCTTGTTGCCCAGGCTGGAGTGCAGTGACATGATCTCGGCTCACTGCAACCTCCGCCTCCCAGGTACAGGCAATTCTCCTGCCTCAACCTACTGAGTAGCTGGGATTACAGGCACCCGCCACCAAGCCTGGCTAATTTTTTGCATTTTTAGTAGAAATGGGGTTTCACCATGTTGGTCAGGCTGGTCTCAAACTCCTGACCTCAGGTGATCCACATGCCTCAGCCTCCCAAACTACAGGGATTACAGATGTGAGCCACAGCGTCCAGCCTCAAGTTGCTTTCTACTTTAAGATGAAATCTTCACTATTTGATCCTGTGGATGGCCTGTTAGCTCAGCCTGTTAGAATCTCATCTGTGTCTGGTCAGGGTTGCAGGCTCAGCCCCTATATGGTCTGTGTATATGACATGCAATTGCACCCTGCAAGAAAATGGGAATTTGCAGGGTTTATGCAGATTCTAACTTTCTGAAAAACAAGTCAAGGTATTTGCCCTCCTGCGGGTGGGCTGATGGTGTCATCATTCTCCTGGGTCAGCAGATGGAAGCAGGAAATAAGGTCACCCAACAGAGAGCCTTTTGACAGTACCCTGAATCTAAGTGGATATCCGCACCCGTGAACTACAGTGACCGAAAGCCCTGGAGGGGGTCCGCATCTCACTCCAGAATTACTGTTTCTAAAGGGCGTGTGGCGTGATGGAAAGCCGTGCTCTAGGAAGCTTGGTATGACAGGAGTGTTAGTCAGCTGGACTTAGTTCCGGTGAGAAGGTGGATAGGACCTAATTGAGCAGAAGAAAAAGAATCCGGATGGAACTACTGCTTTTCCAGGTGCAGATAGTTGTGCTTAAGATGTGACTTTCAGCCACTGCCCTCATTTAAATTTGGGGGAGGGGTCATCCTTGAGATTCTTCATCTTAAATCTGATGATCTTGACAGTCCATTTAAAAAGAAAGGCTAGGCCAGGTGCAGTGGCTCCTGCCTGTAATCCCAGCTCTTTGGGAAGCCGAGGCAGGTGGATCACCCAAGGTCGGGAGTTTGAGACCAGTCTGGCCAGCATGGTGAAACCCTGTCTCTACTAAAAATACAAAAACAGCCAGGCATGGTGGCGCACACCTGTAATCTCAGCTACTTGGGAGATTAAGGCAGGAAAATCACTTGTCCCAGGGAGGTGGAGGTGGCAGTGCCAAGATCGTGCCACTACATTCCAGTCTGGGTGACATAGCAAGACTCTGTCTAAAAAAAAAAAAAGAATGGCTAATCCTAAAGGGGCTAAATAAATTACACTAATACTGATGACAATGACGTAAGCATTCTTCCTCTATACAATTTAAATAGTTTGACTTTTTCAAAGAACCCCAAATACTTTACCTGTCATAGCCTCGAAACACCTGAATTGAAATCCATAACTTAAAATCTTCTGAGTCACATTATTCGGATAAATGCACATCTGAATGTGAAGATAGGGGCCTGCCCCAGCAAGAAACATACAGTCAAGTTGCACATGAGACCCACGCCTGTGGTTCATTAATCACGTTAGCCCTGGATCATACTCTATTTGTGCGATTCTTTTGTATGATAATGTCCATGCTGTCAGAGCCCAGCCTGATGATATTCTGGGGGCATGTCTACTAAGAGCTCTGCCCAGGCCACTGTCCTCGCCTATGTAGAGATGGGATCTGGAGTTTAACGTTTGTCTTCCTCCTGTGTCTGTCCCTGTGTTCAGAGTCTCATTCTGTCGCCAAGGCTGGAGTTAAGTGGCGCAATCTCGGCTGGATGCACAGGCACATAGGTACCAGCAAGCCTCTCTCTGATTTTAGGGCTGGACTTCCACTATGTCTCCTAATTCTTCTTTCACCCCACAGTGTCCTTCTGTGGTAGTCCAATTTGCATATTGGATGTATGATTAACCACTTCACTGCTCAAAAATCTTCAGTGATTCTTTGCTGTCAAAAGTCTGAAATTTTTCATTCACTCCTGTGACCCATTTGGTTTCTTTTTTTGTTTGTTTAGACAGGTCTCACTCTGTCACCCAGACTGGAGTACAGTGCTGTGGTCACGGCTCACTGCAGCCTCAAATTCCTGGCCTCAAGCCATTCTCCCCCCTCAGCCTCCTGAGTAGCTGGGACTACAGGCATGCACACCACACCAGGCTAAGCTTTTAATTTTATGTAAAGACGGGATCTCACCCAGGCTGGTCTTGAAGTCCTGGCCTCAAGCTATCCTCATGCCTCAGCCTCCTGAGTTACTGGGATTATAGGCATGAGCCAAGGCACCCAGCCCTCCGTTCAGTTCCTTTATAGACATCATAGAGTCAGGAAGGTGACTTTAGAGGTTCATCAGGTCTGATACTAAGGGGGTTTTTTTTGTTTTTTTTGAGATGGAGTTTCACTCTTGTTGCCCAAGCTAGAGTTCAATGGTGCAATCTCGGCTCACTGCAACCTCCGCCTCCCGGGTTCAAGCAATTCTTCTGCCTCAGTCTCCTGAGTAGCTGGGATTACAGGCACACAACACCACACCCAGCTAAATTTTGTATTTTTAGTAGAGACGGGGTTTCACCATGTTGGTCAGGCTGGTCTTGAATTCCTGACCTCGTGATCTGCCCACCTCAGCCTCCCAAAGTGCTGGGATTACAGGCGTGAGCCACCCTGCCCAGCCTCACTTACTCTCTTTCATGCATGGACTTTTCTGCCCACGCTTGTATTCCTAACTCCTTTGACTGATAGTTGCTTTTGGGGACGTCATCACTGACCCTGCAACTCTCCTAACTTCAGTTCTTGGTCTGAGCCAAGTGATTATTTGGTAGAGTATATATGTCTGTGACCCATCTGGCAGGTGACATTTAATAACACCAATGTGAAGGATCATTTAAAATAGCATTGACTTGCAAGTGTAAGACAAAATATGGTAGAGCCTCTATGCTGCCAGTTGGAAAAACAAGGTTCCATTGTATGCTGCAGCATTATGACTTGAGATGGCAATGAAGGGGTGGCTGGAACTTTTATTTCTCCAGGCGACAGGAAAATCAAGCCCCTGTATTGACATTGCTGCCAGGACATGAGCTCTAAAGGCTAAAAGGTGAAAGGTTGTGCCATTTGACACGAACTAAGAACCATTCTAGAAACTTAAACTGTGTGGAAAATGCTGTATGTTGATGTTCACAATGGAAAAAACCACCAGACACAGTGCTGCGCTGTTCAGAATAGTTCAGTTTTATCCCCAGAGATGAAGCAGGGAATTTCAGTCGTGTTGTGGTTTTAAATTTCTTAGAAGACTCCTATAAATTGAATTCCATAAATATTGAGATAAGTCAGGACATTGTTTGTTTTGAGACGGAGCTTTGCTCTTGTCTCCCAGGCTGGAGTGCAGTGGCGTGATCTCGGCTCACTGCAACCTCTGCCTCCTGGGTTCAAGCGATTCTCCTGCCTCAGCCTCCCAAGTAGCTGGAATTACAGGCGATCACCAACACACCTGGCTAATTTGTGTATTTTTAGTAGAGTATTTTGTATATTTAGTAAAGAAAGGGTTTCACCATATTGGCCAGGCTGGTCTCAAACTCCTGACCTCAGATGATCCACCCGCCAGGGCCTCTCAAAGTGCTGGGATCATAGGTGTGAGCCACCACGCCTGGCCTGAATCAGGACATTTTAAGGTTTCACGACTTGTAGGCTTCAGCATAGTTGACCCTGCTGTCTCATTAATACAGAATTTATTCAGTCAAATGTAGAAAGCAGAAATGGTGTTTCACTAAACACATGTACATTTTTGAATGTTAAATGAGTGGCAACTGGCAAACTAATTAGTATATCACTTTAATTCTGCTCCTCAGTTACTGCTTGTGATGACCTAAATGTGGCTTTGCAGCCCTTGAGGTTTAAAAGGGAGCTGAGATGATGAGCGTTGTAAAAACAAACAAAACACCCGCTAGGGCTGGGAGTGGAAAACCCTCTGATTCTGCTTCTTGGAAGGCTGGACCATGTGGCACATCCTAGAATAACATTTTTTCCTTTTTGAGATGGAGTTTTGCTCTTCTTGCCCAGGCTGGAGTGCCGTGGCACCATCTTGGCACACTGCAACCTCTGCCTCCTGTGTTCAAGCAATTCTGCTGCCTCAGCCTCCCCAGTAGGTGGGATTACAGGCATTCGCCACCACGCCCAGTTAATCGTTTGTATTTCTAGTAAAGACAGGTTTCACTGTGTTGGCCAGGCTGGTCTCAAACCCCTGATCTCAGGTGGTCTACCCACTTTAGCTTCCGAAAGTGCTGGAATTACAGGTGTGAGCCACCGTACCTGCCCAGAACAACAGGCTAAACTAATGGAGCAGAGTGGCTGGCAGCAGGGGACAAAGTGTGTTGTAAAGAGCAGGAATAGTTAGAATTTACCAAGGGAAAAGGGCAATCTTGGCCATCTGCAGCAGAGGGTGATTTAAGAATTTGAAGAGCCACTTCCTTCAACCAAAAGGCTTTACCCCAAAATTGGGACTGTCTTATCTGTTTTTTCTCTGACTTCCCTATTTCTTCTCTAGGACTCTTGTCTATTCCTTTACTGCCTAAATGTCTTCATAATTCCTAGAGTTCCTTGGGTTCCTTAGTGACCCAAGATTCTGCCAAGCTTGGAAGCTAATGAGTCCGCCTGGCACGGTTTGATAGAAGTTAGTGGAGCCACGATTCTTCCTGGTTAGAGATAAGAGATGTTTATTATTCACAGCAGTAGTAGTGGCCAGAGTGTCAGCATTCTTACTTCAGTTCCCTGAACCCCATTTCCCAGAGGGGAAATGCAAAGGGGGCCGGAGGATACCTGCACATGCAATGGTTTACTTTATAGGAGAGAAACCCTGAGCTTCAGGGACGTGTCTTTCCCAAGGAGCACTGAGCATGCCTGCCCTTTGCTCTAGAGGGAGATACCTCTCTGTCTTGCATGGCTGTTCACTGAAGAAACATCCTTGAAGAGGGCTGGGTGCAGTGGCTCATGCCTGTAATCCCAGCCCTTTGGGAGGCTGAGGCAGGCAGATCATTTGAGATCAGGAGTTCAAGACCAGCCTGGCCAACATGATGAAACCCAGTCTACTAAAAATATCAACAACAACAAAAAAATTTGGCATGGTGGTGGGCGCCTGTAATCCCAACTACTCGGGAGGTTGAGGCAGGAGAATTGCTTGAACTCAGGAGGCAGAGGTTGCAGTGAACCACGGTTGCGTCACTGCACTCCAGCCTGTGCAATAGAGCCAGACTCTGTCTCAAAAAAAGAAACATCCTTGAAGGGATAGCTCAGAACAGAGAGCACGGTCGGTACCTAGCCCACAATATGTGCAGAAGTACTTAAGAGACCCATGGAGAGTTCTGTCTTGCCAGTGGCTTCTTCTGTTCCTTCAGCTCTCCGTGTCCTTGGGAATTGTCCGCAGTGGGTATGAAAGAGAGAAAAAAGAATCCTCGAGAACCATAGGCAGGCGTGGTCAGCTTCTTCCATAAACTTTTTCAGGAGGTCTTTTGTAAGCTTTCTGTAGACCCTTAGTGATCCACATTCAAGAGTCAAATGTTAGGAAACAATCAACTAATTATGAAAATGGCTGGCAGTGATTAAGCCCTCACTGTGCACAGCTGCAGTGTGTGGGAAGCAGTGAACCCTGTGATCTCACTAGAGCTCTGTGAGATTACTATGGGCAGGGCCATTACCCCATATCTTACAGATGAAAAATCTCTGCTTAAGAGCAGTGAGCCAGAAGAGGCAGAGATGACCATCAAGTAAAGGTTGTCAGTCCAAAGTCCTGCACTCGGATACTATCTTTTTACGTTTTCTTTTTTTTTTTTTTTTTTTGGCGGGGGGGCTGGTTCTTAATTGAGAAGGTTTTAGGGGGAAAGGGTACTTTACTTTGGAGATTTTATTTTATTTTATTTTATTGAGACGGAGTCTCACTCTGTCACCAGGATGGAGTACAGTGGTGTGGTCTGCAACCTCTACCTCCCAGGTTCAAGTGATTCTCCTGCCTTAGCCTCCCGAGTAGCTGGGATTACAGGCATGCACCACCATGCCCAGCTAATTTTTGTATTTTTAGTAGAGACAGGGTTTAGCAGAGACAGGGTTTCATCATGTTGGCCAAGATCATGTCCATCTCTTGACCTCGTGATCCGCCCACCTCGGCCTCCTAAAGGGCTGGGATTACAGGCGTGAGTCACCACGCCCGGCCTGGAGATTTTTTTTCACCAAATAAAGTTAGTGGAATACCTGCAAGTGGGCAAGATGAGGAATACTTTTGTTGCTAGCAGACACCTTACAAAGTCACCACTAGGCAGTCCGCCCACCAGTCTTACAGTGTTTTCAAGATAGTTGGTATCCATGTTTTCTGGACTCAGAAATGACTGGTCAGGGAGGCTGTGAACTTGGCCAAGACCACATGACTGGTTAAGTGAGGAGCCTAGAAACCTGCCCCAGACCATGTGGTCATGAAATGTGCGTTCTGTGCACAGTCCCCTGGAGGAATGTTTGTAACGTAAATGCCCTAAAATATTTCAGCTTCATCTGAAACAGAAAACTTTAACAATAGCTTCTCTGTAGCTCGTTTAGTATCTGTTTCTTGGAAAAGATAAGCCCATATGTACATGATTTAAGCACTGCACTGACTGAACTTCAGCTGCTTCAGAGACCTTTATCTTGCTTTGCAATGCTTCAAGTGGCCGAGAGCTTCACACACTTAGGTCATTCATAGCCTGCCAGCAAGCCTTTTCAGCTTCCCTTTTTGCCCATTTTTAAAAATTCTAAAATAATTAATGAATCAGTTTCTTCACTTCTGGCTTCCATGTAGCACTTTCTAACTGTTCTTTTTCCAGAGAGAGAAATGACTTGCTAAAAATCATCATCATCATCATCTCAAAGCTGCTTTTTCAAAACAAATACGTAGTGTTGCTCTTGTCCCAGCCCTAGACAAAAAAAAAAATTAAAAATCAAAAAATTATAAACTGTTAAATGTGTATCTGTAGATAGAGACAGATCTGGAAATACACAAGACACATTGTATCTTTCCCCCATCAGGTTAGGTTGCCTTGGCAACCTTTCCACTGGTGTCTTCCAACAGATCTTTGAAGCTTGGTTACAGTGTGTACATTAATTTCATTGACATGCTTAATACTGCTCATTAACTTAGCAGTTCACAGATTATTCCGGATTCTCAAAAGAGAATTTTGTGCCTTCATGAAAAATTTAAAACACCAACAAAACTGGCCCGGTGCAGTGGCTCACACCTGTAATCCCAGCACTTTGGGAGGCTGAAGCAGGCAGATCACCTGAGGTCAGGAGTTCAAGACCAGCCTGACCAACATGGCGAAACCCTGTCTGTACTAAAAATACAAAAATTGACCAAGTGTGGTGGTGCATGCCTGTAATCCCAGCTACCTGGGAGGCTGAGGCAGGAGCATCACTTGAACCTGGGAGGTGGAGGTTGCAGTGAGCCAAGATTGTGCCGTTGCACTCCAGTCTGGGTGACAGAGCAAGACTCTGTCCCAAAACAAACAAACAAATAAAATATCAACAAAACAGAAGCATGTTGAGGTGGGTTGTGGGATTTCTTTAGAAATACTTGTGAGTCCTCTGATCGCCACAGTGTTGCATCACCATCATTTTCTTGTTCAGTAGAGCAGGGTATTGTATGAAGCTCAGTAAACACATTTACCTTATTTACTTTTCCATGTTATAGTCACTAGATACGTTACTGTATCTGAGAAAAGTGAGGATATTCGCTTTATGGATATGCATTGGGTTTTATGGAAAAGTTCTTAAAAGTTGGAACCACGCCTTTTGCTTTTGTTTTTTGGAGAGATATGTAGCATCGTTTTGGTGCTTCAATTCTTATTTCTTTTGAACAGTTACATTCTTTTATTTTAAATTGGTTTGAATATTTTGGAGAAGCTTCTCCAGATGAGTACAGTAATTCTATTTTCATATAGTCCTTTAAAGCTACATCTAAGTATTTCTGATACCACCTCAAGAAGATTGGTTAATTCATGGCCAGGTGCAGTGGCTCACGCCTGTAATCCCAACACTCTGGGAGGCCAAGGCGGACAGATCACCTGAGTTCAGGTCAGATCACCTGAGGTCAGCCTGGCCAACATGGTGAAAACCCATGTCTACTAAAAATGCAAAATTAGCCAGGCATGGTGGCGGGCGCCAGTAATCCCAGCTACTCAGGAGGCTGAGACAGGAGAATCGCTTGAACCTGGGAGGCAGAGGTTGCAGGTTACAGAGAGCCAAGATTGTGCCATTGCACTCCAGCCTGGTGACAAGAGTGAAATTCCATCTCAAAAAAGAAAAAAAAAAAAGAAGATTAGGATTATGTTAGTTTAGTTTGCTATTAGATATATATCTCATGAGATAACTTTTTTAGATGAGATTGTAGGAACATTCTGTCATTAATTTTGCTTGTGAACACTTGGTTCTATGTGGAAGTTGTACAGTTAGAGCAGCTAAGTCCAGCAATAGTTTTCAAATTATCCTGGGATATTTACCTAAATAACCCCTTAATTAGTTGCAAGAACATAGCTATTTTATTGTTGCTCTTCTAGCATTATATACATACAGAACCAGCCCTAGAAAAACCTCATTTTATACCAGGTCCAGTAATAGAGAATGAACTTCTGCTGTTTAACTTATTAGGGTCGCAGGATTCTTAGCCACAAAGCTGGAGGAGATTGTTGGTATTTGAGTATTACATTTTCAATTTTTGTTACAGAGTGTTTAAAATGAGGACAAGATGTCCCATCACTTGAAAAAAGCAGAAAATGAGTGTACGTCTCTATGTATATCACATGATCTCTGTAATTGTGCTTCCGTGAATGTTTGTTACTGTATATTTCAACAATCTTGGCAACATGGTGCTGTTAGTTGTTAAGTATTCTTAATGGGATGATTATTAATTTGATCCTCATACAGATTTCTTAGGGGATGGGGTAGAAATCCACTGATTGTTTGCCCAGAGATACCCTGGTAGCGCTGCCAAGACAAAAGTTTATGCATTGGAGAGCTAGAGAGATGCAGGGATTGGGGTGAGAAAGAGTGTGTTATGTGCAAGTTCTGTCAAGACTGTGATGGCAGCCGGGCATGGTGGCTCATGCCTGTAATCCCAGCTTTTGGGGAGGCTGAGGTGGGTGGATCGCTTGAGGTCAGAGTTTGAGACCAGCCTGGGCAACATGGCAAAACCACATCTCTACTAAAAATAAAAAAATTAACTGAGCATGGTGGTGGGTGCCTGTAATCCCAGCTACTGGGGAAGCTGAAGTAGGGAGAATTGCTTGAACATGGGAGGTGGAGGTTGCAGTGAGCCAAGATCATGTCTCTGTATTCCAGCTGGAAGGAAGGAAGGCAGGAAGGAAGGAAGCTCTAAACAGATGCCCTTTAGAGGATAGGCAGCCAGTAGGATCCCCATGTACATAGCACTCTGCTGTGGTCTCTTCTCCTGCTATTTGACACTGAAGCTGTAGCTAACGAGGCTACCACGTGGTCGCCTTTTCATGAGGTGTAGCATAAGTGTCAGTTGCCCGAGATGGTAGAACACAGAAAGGCACATAATAGTACTCTAAGTTCCAGCACACTTGTCTCTTCCATGTATCTCCCATGAGCCTGTTCAAATGATGTCTAGGGACCGTAATCTTCCACTGAAATTTAAGGAACATTTTTCAAAAAATGAACCCCACATAGGTGGGAATTCTGTATCAGACACTGGGGCCGCAGATCCATAGAGAGGTGCAGGGCGCCTCTTGGTACAATCAAGAGTGAAAGTGCCCACGTGGAAAGGGGACCCGGAGAGCCAGGGGGGTTTCTAGTGCCCAGTAGATTCGCCTCTCTGAAGTGTGTGTGTATGGTCCTTTCTCTTCTGGGTGACAGAAGTCTTGGTCTTTGCAGAAAAACATCCAACTGAGTGTCATTTTCAGAATTCAACACACACCAGTATTGCCAAATGCTTTAGTGCGGCTAGAGATAAGGGAGTCCTGGGATGTACAGATGTAACAGATTTTTATTGAGATATATATTAATACGGTATATGCTATATTATAATATAGTATGAGACATATATTAAATAATATATTATATGTTACATAACATAGAGATTATACCAGTCTTTAAAAATATATAAATATAATTTGCTTGGAGGACATGATTGGCTAAATTTCAGGTAGAAAATAAAATAGAGGCTGGGAGCAGTGGCTCATGCCTCTAGTCCCAGTGCTTTGAGAGGCTGAGGTGGGCGGATCACAAGGTCAGGAGTTCAAGACCAGCCTAGCCAATATGGTGAAACCCCATCTCTATTGAAACTACCAAAAATGAGCTGGGCATGGTGGTGCGTGCCTGTAGTCCCAGCTACGTAGGAGGCTGAGGCAGAAGAATTACTTGAACCCAGGAGGCAGAGTTCACGATGAGCCGAGGTCACGTCTTAGCACTCCAGCGTGGGTGACAGAGTGAGACTCCGTCTCAGAAAATAATAATAATAAAATAAAACAATAAAAGGCACATGTGCACGATGAGAGTCTGGAAAAAATGACACAGAAACTCTAGCACAACAGAGCACATCCTTATTTCATCAGATGACAAAGTAAAACCAAGAAATATAAATAGAAAGCCACCCCTTTACACATTAGGTATCCTGGAACATGCTTTATAAAGACATGGAGATTCAGTGTACATGATGATATTGTAAAATTCTAGGACCAAGTAATGCTGGGCAAAACCTCATAGAGCAAAGGTCGGGTCACATTTTAAAAATAACCTCTTATTTGGAGAATGTCTTTAAGTGATCAAGCAGTTTTCTGGTGTTTTATTTAAGAAATGAAAAGCCATTGTAACTCCCCTAAATTGGGGTTAAATGTAGCTGATCATGGTGCTAAGGAGAGTGACTCCTTTTCAGCCAGCCTCCCTGGCTCAGCCAGCCACAGGAGCCCCGGGTGACTTGGGGTGAGAGCCTTTGCATGGCCTGCCTGGTGGGAATGGGCTGTTCTTCTCCCCAGTCCCAGTGGCCAACCCTTAAAATGCTGGGTTCCCCACTACTAGGGTGGGTTGCTGTGGAAACCAACAGCTCTAAAAACCAAAAGGAAAGAAGAAATGAAAATCCCAGAACAAAGGCCAATTTGAGGAAATAGAAAAAGGAATGAAAGGCAGTTGGAGGAAGCCAAAAACTTAACGGAAACACACCAGCCAAACAAACAAATTTTAAAAATGGAGCCCACAAATTTCACTTTCCCTTTTAAGACCGAGCCAGAATTTGTTAGAATAGATGTGAGAAATGGGAAGGGCAGAATGTGCAGAAAGCATTTGAAAGTTGTACTCCCAGCTCTGGTCCCAGCGAAAACCACAAAAGACTTAATGTTCTGGAATAGTCCACGTTTTGGAGTCTGGAGGTGAAGTTATAAATGCATCCTATTGTTTACAGAAAAATAGCCAGAGGTATACACTATTATTTGACGAAGTGGAGATTAAAAACAAGGCATGCAGCCGGGCGCAGTGACTCACGCCTGTAATCCTAACACTTTGGGAGATCGAGGCAGGCAGATCACCTGAGGTCAGGAGTTTGAGACCAGTCCTGACCAACATGGAGAAACCCCGTGTCTACTAAAAATACAAAATTAGCTGGGCGCAGTGGTGCATGCACGTAATCCCAGCTACTCGGGAGGCTGTGGCAGGAGAATGGCTTGAACCTGGGAGGCGGAGGTTGCGGTGAGCCGAGATCGCACCATTGCAGTCCAGCCTGGGCGACAAGAGCGAAAGTCCACCTGGAGCGGGGGTGGGGAACAAAGCATGCTTTCACATGGTCTCTCAGTGTGTGCCCGCAGTTTTGTCAAATACTGGCTGGGGGATGCTTCCATGTGCCTGTAAATTATGCACCCTAATTCCTGCCTCTTGTTTGCTCTTAACTCGCTATTTAGAGGTGCCTCCTCCCAAGCCAACAATTTGAAACAGGCTTGTTGCATTTAGTTCTAAATCTGTGGCAGTCAGAAAGGAAATGACTAAAAGATAATGCTGGACTAAAAGATGATGTTTAGTTTTCTACCCACAAAGCAGATGCTCTTTGTATTACTTAAAATGGACCGGTTTGTGCCCACAGAGCCACACTCTTCATGTTTGCCAAGAGCCAAGGAGCTCTGAATCGTGGTAGGGGAAGAATTCCTGAGCGCTTGTTTCTTCCTTCTGGGCTCTGCAACTGGCTGATAAAAATTGGAGAATGCATTAGAGGCGATGGCTGAATTCCTGATGGTGAAATAAATTCATGGATGAGAGTGTATAGTGAGAAGAGGTGTGAGCACACACTCCTGGGATCCACCCACCTTGGGCAGGCAGGCAGAAGTGGAGCTACTGAGAAGGAAGGTGCAGGCTGGAAGGAGAGCCGTGGGGTGCAGTTTCAAAGAGATGGTCCCCAGCTAGATAGAGTCAGGCCAGAATAGCACAGAACCCAAGCAGGGCAAGCAGCACTGCCCATCTAGCTGGTTTAATGAGAAAAGACATTTATTACAGCTTTTGGGTAGCTCACAGAACTTCTGGGAAGACAAGGCTCACAGCCAGAACAGTGTCTCAGCCATATGGGGTGACTCTTCTGAGAGCACCCCTGCTGTCCCCAACCAGATGCCTCCTCTGTGGCCCTTTTGGTCAGAAAAAGCCCCTGCTTCTTCATGCCGCTGGCTTCCACATCAAATTCTGCCAACCAGAATGAGCAGAGCCATAGCGCATTCTCCCTCCTCCTTAGCTACAGGGGAGGCTGGGAAAATGAGCATCTGGAATTCCTCAAAGGGAGGAAGTCTATTTCACAAGATGCCACAAAGACTCATCTGCCCGTGGTACCCACCCTTCCAGCACCTTCCAAGAAGCATTCCCCACTGACCTCTGTAAACCACAATCAGGGCCAGTTTGCGCGCAGTGAGTACCCAGGTAGCCACAGCCGTTTTATGGCATCAGTGCTACACCGTACCCTGCCTTAAATCTTTCCATGATTCCCCCGCCTCTGTGAATGCATTCAGATCTCGTTTGTGTCTTTGATTCTATTTTTGCATGAAAACTCCAGATCACATTAACTTCACCTTTGCTATATATATATATTTTTTTTTTTTTTTTTTTTTTTTTTTTTTTTTTTTTTTTTTTTTTTTTTTTTTTTACAAATTTCTAGCCAGTTTTATTCCTTTTGCTTTTGCTTTCTGGCACTTGGATTGGTCTTTCCTCCCCACATAACTGTAAACTGCTTAAATCAGGAGCCATGTCTTTTTTTCTTATTCTTTCATCTCCCTGTAATACCTCATATCATGCTAAGCATACAGTGGGCTGATCAATAATTATTTTCCGATTAATTACCATTAGTTATCTGGATTGATTAATACTTTTCAAGCGGATTTTTATAGTATCTATTTTTAAAGTAGTTAAAATAAATGGAACACAATAAAGCCCCAGGAATACTAAGTCCTGGATCAGAAGATACCCAGAAATGCCTGTTCGTTTTAGAGATTAATTCAGCATCTACATTAGGTACCTACTGTGTGCCAGGCACTATTCTGTATGCTTCGGATGCATGAATGAAGAAGAAAAAGAAACACAAAATCACTCGAAGTTTCCATCTGGTAGAGTTCAATGCTTAATAAACATATAAGTTATAAGCATGTTATAATTGATCAGTGTCATTCATAAAAAGCAGAAGCAGAGCAGGAGAATATCAGAAGTTTGGGGTGGGGTTGGGATTGACATTTTAGACAGAATAGGAAGAATTATTTTAAAAATATTTTTAGGAAATCAAAAAACATTGAATCTGTGCTGGGTATTAGATGATATAAGGAGATTGTTACTTTAGTTAGGCATGATAATTGTGTTTCGGTGGTAATGTTTAAAATTCCTTATTTGTTTGCCTATGTTAGCCAGGCTGGTCTCGAACTCCTGACCTCGTGATCCGCCCACCTCAGCCTCCCAAAGTGCTGGGATTACAGGCGTGAGCCACGGGGCCTTTTTCACTAAAGGCCCAAAAGTACAGAGTTCAGGCTTTTCAGGCCTTGTGGTCTCCATGGCAACCTCTAAAGTCTGCTGTTGTAATGCAAAACCAGCCAATAGACCAGATGCAAATGATGGGGCGTGGCTGTGTTCCAATACAATTTCATTTCTGGACACTGAAATTTAAATTCCAGGACTATAAACTTTCATGGACTATATACAGAAGCAGGGAACAGGCCACATTTGGCCTGAGGGCCGAGCTGAAGTTGCCACCCCTGCTACAGGTAACAGTGGGGGTGCATCAGAGGGTTTGAGGGAGACAGAGAGAGGTCAGCTGAGTGTATTGGATAGCTTCCTCTGGCCTCAGTGGGATCTCAGGGCTCAGGTCTGAAGAGGGTGACCATTTTCATAAAGAGGCTGAGCAGTAGTGTGGGTGATGGATGGTGAAGGCCCGGAAGTAGGACTG
>PVKP010011890.1:0-60051 GCA_004027715.1 Plecturocebus donacophilus | reverse complement strand
TACAGAACCTACCACCCCATATCCACAAAACATATATTTTTTTCAATATTATATCATACCTATTCTAAAAGTGATCACATAATAGGAAATAAATCACTTTTTAGTAATTGCATAAGCATTTCACAGATTTAAATGAAATCCTGAGCAATAGAGCAAGATTCTCATTCTCTCTCCCTCTTTCTCTTTCTTCCTTTTTTCTTTTATTCTACTTAAAAAAAAAAAAAAAAAAAAAAGAGTGGATGAATGTGACTCTTAACACATGTGGCTGAGAGGCTGGTAGATATTTGAGGTGGGTACATGTATATATTAGTCCATTCTCGCATTGCCATAAAGAACTACCTGAGACTGGGTAATTTATAAACAAAAGAAGTTTAATTGGCTCACGGTTCCACAGGCTGTCCAGGAAGCATGGCTGAGGAGGCCTCAGGAAACTGACAATCATGGTAGAAGAAGGGGAAGTAGGTACATCTTTACATGGCAGGAGCAGGAGAGAGAACACAAAGGGGAAAGTGCTGCGCAGTGTTAAACAACCAGATCTTCTGAGAACTCACTCACTATTCTGAGAACAGCAAGAGGGAAGTCTGCCCCCGATGATCCACACCTCTTACCAGACCCCTCCTCCAACACTGAGGATTACAATTCAACATGAGACTTGGGTGGGGACACGGAGCCAAACCATACCAATGTGTAGTTTTGTATATTCCTACACAGCTCAATTCAGTGGAGTACAATTTTCTGTATTCACCTAGTGTTTCTTGTGGATGAAATTGAACATAAGCAGACACAGAATTCACATTATGCTCAGATTATTCTCTAATATATCAATCACTATAGAACAAATTCCATTTTCAAAATAAACATGAGAGAAGGACTGCTTGTGTTTGCATTATCTATTCAAAGCCCACAACCACTCAATAGGCCAGCATCATTTTTATCCTCATAGATAAATTCTCAGTCACAGTTTACTTATATTTACATAAGTTTCCCAGGATCACAGACATTAAGTGGCAAAGTTTGGATCCCACATAATCTTTGAACTTTAGATAAAGTTCCTAGTATGGTATTGTCACTGGTTGAGGCAAGGACAATAGTGGTAAGTTTAAGGTCATACTTATATTAGTTGGTTATATTACTTTTCTAGGGCTGCCACAAAAAAAATTGCTGTAAAATTGGTGTCTTAAAACAACAAAAATTTATTTCCTCACAAGTCTGGAAGTCAGAAGTTTGAAATAAAGGGGTCTGCAGAACCATGTTCCTTCCTGAAGGCTTTTGGGAGAAAACTCGTTACCTCTTCCAGCTTCTGGTGGCTCCAGGCATTTTTTTGACTTGATCAGTGGATTGTCCATCCAATAATTTGTCAGTTATTGTCAATCCAATAATCACTGGATTGACAGCTACAATCCACTGAGTGTTTGAGTGTGACCAGCATTGCATTACAATATTTATTAGATGAGAAAGTGTTGGGCACATAGTAAACACTCAATAAATGTCCATTCCCTTTTTTTTAATCAGCTATATAAAGATCCTAATCAAGTTTAATCATTTTGTTATACACTTATGGTATCACAAAAAAGAGGCAACAGGAAGTACCTATCTTTCAGATGAGACCCCAAATTCAAAGCTAGCATTGAGACTCTTGTTATTTTTCTTAACTGAGCATAAGTTCTTTCCAAATATGTTTTTCAGTAAGCTATTAAACAAGCAAATGAATCCTCCTCTTCTTTCATGACCTTTAACCAATTTTTTGAACTTCAGAAAATTAACAATTTATACTAGAATACGGTGCCAAAATTTCTCCCATTTTCCTGAGGAGTTTTTATTTCCCTTGTCCCCAGTTAGGTGAGAGGGTGGAAATTCGGGGAGGGAGATATTTTCATAGATAGATCAGGGCCAACTCAGGATTTTTATTGATTTGCTGTAAGTTGAGAACCTCATCGCTTTCTAGTTTCTGTAGAATTCACCTGGGTACTGCCACCTATGAGTAGACACATTCTCCACTGCCTGACTCTCTAGGCTGAACAGAGCACATCCCACTAAAATCCCAGCAGATGTGTGTTTCTGCATAGGGTGTGCTACTTCTTAAACCACACACATTTTTTTTCTGCACTGATGGATTACCGTGCAACTCACATTCTGGGCTTTTGGGTGTTCTGGGAGAAGCCAGGGAGACCAGAGACCTCTCGTCACTTCTCCACCTGAGTTCTCCAGAGAAGATAGGTTTAGGACATCCTGATCTTAGAGAAGCACAGAGTCCAAAGTTAGCTAGAAAGCCAAGAGATCATTACACTTCCCAAATCATCTTTGGCCAGATATATGGCCATGGCTCCTCTGGTCATGGTACTTACAGCCTAGTGAGGACCTAGCTCTTTCTACATTTCTGATATGGGAGGGCCCAGCCTCAGTGAGGGTCAAGTTAAAGAGAGGACTGAGCGCCCTAGAATAAAAAGAGCTTGCAGTGATGGACACAGGAGCTCTCAAGACTCTTAAAAACAACCTCTTCTTTGGGGCAAAAATCAAATAAATGTATCCCAATCTCTCAAGAACGATTAGCTCACTGTGGAACCCCTGCATTATGCTCCAAATGGAAAACATACAGGTTCAGTCCATTAATAGAAAAACATTCCTGTGTTGCTAGTCATGATATCCACAATGCTCTCAGCTGGTGCAAATTATTACTTTTTCAAAGACACCTTTCATATATGAGTCCAGGAATTCCCTCTCTCACATAGTTCCCTCTGCCTTCTCTAGTAGCCCTAGGAGGATCCTGGATGCTTTTAAAAGATCAGACTGAGACTCCTGCGTCTGTGTTCAGGGTCTGAGTCCAGCCTGGCCTTTCACCACCCTTAGCAGCATCCCTGAGACTCTTGCCAATGTGCTATCTCAAATCGCCAAGTAGTGTTACTTTGACGTGTTCATTTCCTTTATAAAGTCTTCATTCTCATTACTCTCCCTTTCCACCAGAAGTGAAAGATGAAAGGAAAGAAAGGTCACAATCACTGTGCAGAAACTCAGGAAACCTGAAATGGAACCTCTTAGCCTTTGAAAGCAGCAGCAGAGGAAAAAGATAATTTTCATAAGAACTAGATATTATCTATTTCTTTCTGCTTCCAGGGCCCCCGTGAACTAGAACTTTCACTAAAATCTTCCTAGATGGTTCCCCTTCCTAGTTACTCACAGTCTCTGCACAGCCTCAGCCTAGAAGTATATTAGTCAGGGTTCTTCAGAAAAATAGAACCAATAGGATAAATAGAAATATATAGGAAGATGTTTATTATGAGGGATTAGGGATTGGCTCATACGATTACAGAGGCTGAGAAGTCCCACTGTCTGCTGTCTACAAGCTGAAGGCCAAGGAAGCCAGTGAGAGAGTTTCATTCCAAACTTGATGGCCTGAGAACCAGGGAAGCCGATAATGTAAGTCCAAGTCCAAAGCACCAAGAACTAGGAGCACCAATGTCTAACAGTAAGAGAAGATGATATCCCGGTTCAAGCTGAGAGCAATTCTGCCTTTCCTCTGCCTTCTTGTCCTATTCAGGACCCCAGTGGATTGAATGGTGCCCACCAGCATGATGTGAGTAACCTCTGTTTCTCAGTCTATGGATTCAAATGCCAGTCCCTTCTAGAAACACCCTCACACACACACACAGAAATAATGTCTTACCAGCTAACTAGCCATCACTTAACCCAGTCAAATTGACACATAAAATTAACCATCAGAAGTAGGAAGCCAAAAGTGAGAGTATTTAGTCCAATAAAATGATGATGAGGAAGAGAGTAATTCATGATGGTGATGATGATAAAATAATACATAATATATAATAGTGCCAGGTATTGTTTTAGATTTTTTACTTGGATGGTATTGACCTATTTAACCCCCCTTAGAAGGTAGGCACCAGTATTATCCTAATTTTTTAGATGAGGAAACTAAGGCACAAAAAGGTAAGCAATTTTTCTAAAATCACATACCCCAGGAATTGACAGACCATAAATATGAACCCAGGCAGTCTGTCTCAAGATCTTACATTCATATCATTAACAAAAGGAGTTATGAAGTTTGACACACCTGCATTAGAATCTCATCTTCACCATCTGTCTGGATGTTAGACAAATGGTGAATAATTTACCCCCTTTGAGCCTCTATTTTATCACCTGTAAAATGGAAAAGCTTGTAGAAAGCATTAGAGCATTACCTTACAGCATCATCCTGAGGGAAAAATTGGATAAAGTCTATAAAGTCGATGGCCATCACAGCTGCTAATACACAACAAATATTCACCTCCCCAACCAACTCTGTTTTTCATTTCTCTTACAACTGCATCACCCATATCTAGTTACACTCTTCCATACTGAAATACAGAAAATAAAAGGAAAGGTGGGAAATTTTCTTCTTTACTTTGACAAGTCCGGCTGTCATTTTCCACCTCACTGCCTTTCAAACTAGCCTACTACCAAAGGGACACTGTCCACCTTGGACCAAGGATCCCCAGCCTCCTGGCCAGGCCCTGTTCCTGGGGAGCTGAAATGGTCATTGTCATTCATTCAACAGAATATGCATCATTCATACTGTGCACCAAGCACTTTACTTGGTACCAGGATATAAAGGCAAGCAATACAGACACAGCCCTAGACTACATAAAACGTACATTCTACTGGAAAAACAGGCAAAATAAATAAGGGGACATGGTAACAAATAAGTACAATTGTATCCAGTACCTTGAAAGAACCATACAGGATGCTGAGATATCCTTTGGCTTGACTGGTCAGAAAAGGCCACCCTGGGGATGACACATGACAGTTGAGAAGGAGACAGCTAGGAGGACACATGAAGGGCATTCTGGTTCACAGTAAACAGAAATTTTCCCTGGAAGATGCTCCTCCAACTCCCCAACTCCTCCAGTTATATACAAGATCAGAGTCTCCTCTACTTTGTTGCTCAACTTGAATCTGGCTTTTCCACTGACTCTGACTTGGGCAACTATTCTGGCCTCCTCTTGGTATCAGTTTCTCCATCTGTACAATGGGGCTAATAGTTTTAACTTAGGAGAGTTGTTGCTGGGAGTATTATATGACATAATATTATCTATTACTGGTTAATAAGAATATTGTTGCTTCTCCCAGTATAGAGAAGAGTAAGTGAGCTCAAATTCCCCCTATCATCCTCCATACAAGCCCCTGTTTAGGATTCCCTCTATATCAGGCATCTAAGCCCAAACACTGTCACCTAAGCGACCCAAAAAACAGTGGCCCCTGATACTGGCTTAAAATGCAGCTCTGGCTTTGTGGAGATTCTGACAGAATTGCCCTGTACATCTATGTCATCGGTATGAAAGGGATAAATATTTTCCTCATGCCTATCTCCCAAAACAGAGGTGTGAATTTGATCAGGGAGCCAAAATGGCCCCCTGAACTCTCAAGACAAAGGCCTTATTCAAACCTCAGCTCGTTCTCAGATGAAGGGTTAAAGGAGAGATGCACATCTGGGAAGGCCTCTTGCTAATTCCTGGCCAAGTGGAAGAAATCACTGGAGCTTGACCAAAGTAGCTGTGGTGATCTTTTGTTTGAGCTCAGATAGCATTAAAGATTCCATTTCCTATTTATCTTGCTTCTTGGGTTCAGAAAATATCCTACCTCAGCCTCTACCTTCCTTTCCCTTCTGGCAGCAGCTGACCCCCGTTTCTACCACACAAAGCTTGCTTTTCACTACATACAGCCTGACTTTATGAAAGTGAGCTAGATACTAGCCCCCTCCCTCATCTGGCTGTCTCAGAGGAAGCTGCCTTTGACCTTCCACTGTTATGACTGCTATTATCATCATTACTGTTACCATCTTCATCATCCTGTGCCCACCCTGCTGCCAGCTCCTCGCTTCCCAGTGCCCCATTGTCAGTGATGTCCAGAGTCCCTCCTCTGCATGAGCCACTTCCTGTGCTGTAACCCCAAAGCTCTTGGGCTGCCCCTCAAGCTGTGTCCTACATGGCTTCTGCTGCTGCCTGTCCACCTTCCTGGCCACTCACAGAACCTCTGCCTCTGATTCACTCTTTCCCTTCCTAACCTCTTTCCACCCCATGTCCTGGCTTCATCCCACCAGTCTGTCAAAATGAACTTCCTACACTCTGGGGTCTTGAGCTCACCTAGGAACTAGAATCCCCACTGCTGCTACTCCATGTCAAGCTCTTGGTGTGTCTTCATTGTTGAAATATTCCTTGTGCTGGTCTTGCCTCTTCCAAGGCTTCCTCCATAAGGGCCACTAGAATGATCTCCTTGAAACCCCAAACTGGCCAAACTATCCTCTGATTAAAACCCTTCAATGACTCCTCACTGTTTAAGAAATAAAGAGTAAATTCCTTACCATGAAAATCCAGTTTTTCTTACTTGGTTCCTATCTCACTCCAAACATAATGTCCCAAATGCATTGACTTTTTTTTTTAAGAGATAGGGTTTCCTTCTGCTGCCCAGGCTGAAAGGTAGTGGTGCAATCACAGCTCACTGCAGACTTTAACTTCTGGGCTCAAGTGATCCTCTAACTTCAGCCTCCAAAACAGCATCTCTTTTTTTTTTTTTTTTTTTTTTTTTAAACAGACAGGGTCTCACTTTGTTGCCTAGTTAGTCTCTAACTCCTAGCTTCAAATGACCTTCCCATCTTGGCCTCCCAAATCTCTGAGATAACAGATGTGAGCCACCTCTCCAAGCCTGAAATACTTATTATTTATGCACACTATTCCTTTCACGCCTCCTGCCACTTGCCTCTATGTCTCTGCACATGCTGTTTCTTCTACCAGAGTTACCTTCATCTGGTCCTTTTCTGCCTTGAAAATTCCCTTTCATGCTTTAAAACCCAGTTCAAGGGCAGCTCTTTATAGAAAAATCTCCTTGATTGCAGTAACCCAAGAGTTGGCAAACTTTTCCTGTAGAGGGCAAATATCATCTTACTTTCTGCTTTGCAGGTAGTATACACCCTCTGCTGCAACTACTCAACGGTGCTGGTGTTGTGTGAAAGCAACCATAGATGATATGTACACTAATGAGCATGATTGTGCTCCAGTAACGTACAGACACTGAAATCTGAGTTTTGCATGATTTCCATGTATCATGAAATATGATTCTGCTGTTGAGTATTTTTCAACAATATAAAATTTGGAAAACATTTTTAACTCATGAGCCATATAAAACTAGCCTGAGAGTCACAGTTTCCTGAATCCCTGCAGGAAAAAGTCCCTCTTTCCTCTGCACATCTTCAGAGTCCCCTAGTACCTTAAATGTGGCACTTTTGGCTCTGGATTCTCTAATCCTTGAACATCTCCTTCTACCCCAACACAATGAGCCACTGAGAATAAGAACCATATTGCATTTGTCATCTCTGTGCACCCAGAATCCTAATGTTGGTCTAGAATATAGGGGTGCATGCACAGTCAGTACTTGTTGAATGAAGAAAATGACCTGGTGAGTGGGAGAGAAAGTGACAGTGACAAAATTTAGACTACAGAGTCATTCAAAGTGTTTCCTTCTACTGACTCCTTAGACAGAGAATTTCTTGCAGAATCATATCCTTTATTCAGATGACTTTGTTTCCTCTTCCTGGTGTGATGTGGACTAGTCTGATGCGGGCCTGGGCTGATGTAAAATGCAAGCTATAAAAAAAAATTAACAATGCATTTGCTTTCTTTTAACAGTTTATTTCTGAGACGTGCAGAATTGGGTGGGGGGCCGGGAGAGAGTGTCATAAATCAGGCTCCCAAGAAGCCAACTCTGAGACAGACATTCACATGCAGGCAGTTACGGGGAGTGCTCTTGGGGTCAAATATTTGTGAGGAGTGCAGGAAGAACACTACGCAAGGGAGAAACAGAACTGGGATATAGTTGCAGTAGAAGCCTTGCCAGTCCCATAAGGGGTTCTGAAGTTAGGACAGCCCTTCAGAGCTGTCCCAAATTGGGATGAGGGGGCCAGACCATTATATCCTTCCCAGACCAGTCACTGAATGTGGGCTGTCCCAGAAAGAACTGTGACCCTGGGCCAAGGGGCTTTCTTTGGCTAAGAGCAATTTCCAGAAAAGAATTCTCTTGAGGTCTGCCATCTGCCAGTGCCACCCAGCAGCTGTAGGAATGAGATATGGGAATCATAGCATTCCTAGAGCTGCACTGTCCATGCAGTCAATACTAGACACATATGACTATTTATATTTAAATTAATTAAAATTTCCAATAAATTACAGAGGGCTAATATACAGAATCTACAAAGAACTAAAACAGATTTACAAGAAAAAAAAACCCATTCAAAAGTGGGTGAAGGATATGAACAGACACTTTTCAAAAGAAGACATATATGAAGCCAACAAACATGAAAAAATGCTCATCATCACTGGTCATTAGAGAAATGCAAATCAAAACCGCATTGAGTTACCATCTTATGCCAGTTAGAATGGCAATCATTAAAATATCTAGAGACAACAGATGCTGGAGAGGATGTGAAGAAATAGGAATACTTTTACACTGCTGGTGGGAGTGTAAATTAGTGCAACCATTGTGGAAGACAGTGTGGCGATTCCTCAAGGATCTAGAAATAGAAATTCCATTTGACCCAGCAACCCATTACTGTGTATATACCCAAAGGATTATAAATCATTCTATTATAAAGACACATGCACATGTATGTTTATTGTGGCACTGTTTACAATAGCAAAGACTTAGAACCAACCAAAATGCCCACTGATAATAGTCTGGATCAAGAAAATGTGGCAAATATACACCATGGAATACTATGCAGCCATAAAAAATGATGAGTTTGTATCCTTTGTAGGGACATGGATGAAGCTGGAAACCATCATTCTCAGCAAACTGACCCAAGAACAGAAAATCAAACACCACATATTCTCATTCATAGACAGGTGTTGAACAATGAGAACATGTGGACACAGGGAGGGGAGCATCACACATTGGGGTCTGTTGGGGGGGACTAGAGGGACAGGGGGGTGGGGAGGTTGGGGAGGGATAACATGGGGAGAAATGCCATATATAGGTCACAGGGGGATGGAGGCAGCAAACCACATTGCTATGTATGTACCTATGCAACAATCCTTCATGATCTGCACATGTACCCCAGAACCTAAAGTACAATTTAAAAAATAATAAAATAATAAAATAAAATATATACATCATAATTTAAAAAATTTTCCAATAAATTTACAAATTAGTTCCTTAGTTGCACCAGCCACATTTCAATCTATCAATAGCTGCACATGTCTAATGGCTACTATAGGAGAAAGCACAGATACAGAATATTTCCATCATTTTAGAAAGTCCTATTGGGCAGCACTGCTCTAGAGAATGGCCAATGGTAGAAGTTTTCTAAAATAACAATAATGGGCATGGCCCTCTGAAAGGTCAATCTAGTTTGGAGAATTAAGCTATAATGCATAAATCACAAGAGCTCTTACTTGAGAAAACTCCAGATAATTGATTTATAATGATCACAACTCTCAACCCGCCCATTTCCACTTGACCAGCCCTGCAGAGTCTAGTCTGCTCTTATGGGAGAGAACACAGAAGTTAGCAGTGTATTGATAATCTAACCATACTCAGTTGGTAGCTCAGCTGCATGAAGGGAATATAGTTTGGGAGCTGCTTTGGGCCGCCTACATGGATGTCAAGCTCTTTTTACACACCAACCAAAATAACTGATTAAAATGGGAAGTACCATTATTGGAAGGCTATTTTTCTACACTACAACATATAACTAATTTGGTCTGTCTTCCTCCATCGTATTATTTTTCACAAGTCAGTCTAGAACAGAAAGAAACAATGGGTTTGTTGATCCTTTGAACTCACATTTCATCTTCACTATTACTATATTCTAGTGCGACTTTGGGAAAACCATGCCATTTCCCTATTTTCTCATTTGTAATATGAAGGTGACAATTCCATACTACTTACTCCACGGGAGTTTTGTGAGGATAAAATCCAATAATGAAAGGCAGAGTATTTTGTAAACCAAGTACTCAATGTCAAAGGGAAACAATCCATTTAATGCAAGAGTCAGTGTATGTACCTAAATTTTGTAATTAGCCAAAAGTGAGCCTCCCAACAGTAGCATATACAGTCTCTAAGTTCTAAAATAGTTATTCTCAACCTTCTTTTTTACTTGTACATCTTTGCCACACATTTTTGAATATTTGAAGTTCATGCTTAGCAGAATTAAAATATCTGAATAGCATATTGTAAAAGGTCAACCATAACAAAAGCACAATCAGTACTATACTATAACAATGTCTTGTAGTGCTATGAAAGCATCCATAGTTATTAAATAATACATTTTCTCTTCCTTTATTGTTGTGATGCTGATGGAGTAGTCAGTTCACCATTCTGATCTTTCTCACTTCCATCCTCACTAGGTGACCTCATACATTTCAGGAGAATTAGGTCTTTCCTTGGTACTGGCTTGGCATTAAGCTACAACTCAGCTCTTACAGTCTTAAGACATTGCACCCCATAATACCCTTCTCAACTTAAAAATTTGTACACAGCCATAGTAGCTATAAATTCAAATTGCAGAAAAGAACTATGTTGTGTGTTAATCAAGAATTTAATAGCCATACCTGCAACCGGATAGATTACACCCACAAAACATGGCATCCCATTAGAGAACAATGACTTTCCAAGAGCCAGAATTTCAGAACTGAGAATGAAACACTAAAATCTATTATGTAGACTGAGTCTAGAACCCAAATCCCAAAAAAGATACACATACACACACACACACACACACACACGTATATACACATACACACACACATTACACACATTATTGCATTTTTATTGCATTTATATTTGGACAGCCCTTTGCCCATCAAAAATGTTTTTATTACTGTCATCTCTTATAAAGGCTTACAGATCGCTATGTGTGACAACCTTCCCCCTCCCCACTTCTATGCACCATAACATTATTTCTGTGACATCCTGTCCTTCTACTTTCCCTCTGCTATTATGGTCTGGATATTTGTGTCTCCAAAAATACATAAGCTGAAATCTTTACCCCCAGCATGATGCAGTAAGAAGATGGGACTGTTGAGAGATGATTAGGTCATAAGGGAAGCGTCCTCATGAGTTAAATAAGTGCCCTTATAAAAGAGGGACCCCATAGACTTGCCTTGCCCCTTCTACCACGTAAGGATGTTATATCAAGAAGATGCTGTCCCTGAACCAGTAAGTGGATACCGGATTTGCTGGCAACTTACAGTATTTTTGTTAAAGCAGCCCTAATGGAGCAAGACACCCTCTTCTTCAATCCACTCCAGCCAGTGCCTTCCTGCTCCGCCTTCCATGTGCCACACTCACTCCTGCATCAGAGACTTGACACACACTCACTCATCCTGGAATATTTTCCCCTAATTATCCACATAGGTCAGTCTCCCATCTCCTTACTCAAATGTCACTTTATTCATGAGGCTTCCCCTAGAGTCCCCAGCTAAAAATCTTACACCTCCCACTGGCATTCTTTACCCCTCCATCCTATCCACCTCCCACGTAGCACCTGACACCCTCTAAAATACTGCATACGACATTATCTTTGCTTATTGTCTGTGTTTCCTTACCAAATGAGAAGTTCCATGAAGGCAGGGATGTTTGTTGCTACGTCTGTAGCACCTGGAAGAGCTTCTGGCACAGAGTTACTGCACAATATTTGTTGAATAAATCAATGTCATCTAGCCTTAATAATCACTCATGTCAGAGAGAAAAGTAAGAATCAGGGAAAGTGAGTGAATTGCCCAAAATCATGCTATTTAGCATTAGGCAAGCCTAAATTTTAATCCAGACTCATATATATATAAGCTTTGTGCCTTAGGGCACTCTGTTGAACCTAATTTTCTTCCATTCTAAAATGGGCATGGCAATCCCCTTCTCAAGCACTCATAAACATCCTGACCAGAAAGCAAGGATTATAAATCATTCTACACATGCACACTTATGTTTATTGCAGCACTATTCACAAAGACTTGGAACCAACCCAAATGCCCATCAATGATAGACTGGATAAAGAAAATGTGGCACATATACACCATGGAATACTATGCAGGCATAAAAAAGGATGAGTTCATGTCCTTTGCAGGGACATGGATGAAGCTGGAAACCATCATTCTCAGCAAACTGACACAAGAACAGAAAACCAAACACCGCATATTCTCACTCATAAGTGGGTGTTAAACAATGAGAACACATGGACACAGGGAGGGGAACATCACATACCGGGGCCAGAGGTTGAAGGGGCTAGGAGAGGAATAGCAGGGGGTGGGGGAATTGGGGAGGGATAGCATTAGGAGAAATACCTAATGTAGACGATGGGGCAATGGATGCAGCAAACCACCACCATGGCATATGTATACCCATGTAACAAACCTGCACGATCTGCAATGTACTCCAGAACTTAAAGTATAATTTTTAAAAAAAGAAAAAGGCTGAGCATGGTGGCTCACGCCTATAATCCCAGCACTTTGGGAGGCCAAGGCGGGTGGATCACAAGGTCAAGAGATTGGCACCATCCTGGTCAACATGGTGAAACCTCATCTCTACTAAAAATTCAAAAATTATCCAGGCATGGTGGCGCATGCCTGTAGTCCCAGCTACTCAGGAGGCTGAGGCAGAATTGCTTGAACCCAGGAGGTGGAGGTTGCGGTGAGCCGAGATCACGCCATTGCACTCCAGCCTGGGTAACAAGAGCGAAACTCTGTCTCAAAAAAAAAAAAAAAGAGAAAGAAAAGAAAGCACAGAGGCAGCATGGAAGCACGAGGATGGGGCAGTGAGCCTGCTGAGTCTTGGGTGGCCTCAGGGAACCACCACAGTCAAGGAAGTGAACCCAAATCCCTAGACCAGAGAGATCAGCATCTTGCTATATTGAGGGCACCTCAGCCAATACTGCTCCGTGGGATCCTTTCCTGCAAAACCCTGGCCTTTTGCTGTTTCTCTAGGAGGCTGTTCTCTTGTTAAGAAAACACTGAGGATGGAGCAGAGGCTCCAGTTTCCACCCACTTTCTCTTTCACAGGAGCACATGGCAGGGAGCAGGACTTCCTTTGAGCCAGGCCCGTGACATCTTCCTAAGCAGAAGCGGATTGGCCACTTTGACATACACCCACAGGGCTGTTTTCTATGGCTGGCCCTCCAAAGGTTGTTATCATTTTCCTTTTTCAGAAACGGCTGAGTTATCACCCTCCTTTCCAAGTTTCCCCATTCATACCAGGCAGTATGGCTCAGAGATCAGACCTGAGCAGGGTGTTCACCTCAATTTGACATTTCCCCTCTTGCAGTGGTGTTACTTGGGATGCTGTCAAAAGGGATGAAAGAAAAAGACATTTTTACTCTGGCTTAAAGCTGGCCACATTTTCAGGTGCTCAAGTTGCAACCTCAAGGAAGTGAGAGATTGGGGTTGTGATCTGAGCTGAAAGGCCAAATGCCTTTTAAAAAACTAGCAGCAAAAGGCTCAGAAATGTTGATGCCATGAGAAAAGAAGTAAAAATACAAAAAAAAAAAAAAGGAGAGGGAGAATTAAATAGCTGTAATATTTATTTTTCAACCTATCTATAGATAAAATTTTTTCAGAGTCTCTTGAAATTCTAGTACCCTTCATTTCAGTATAAGTGAAACAATGTGAAAATTTTATTTGATCATAGAATAAAATCATTTACTATTTTACCTAGAAAATAAGTACAAATTTACTAACCAGATACTTCTTTAAAATTTTTAAGTTATTATGCACATCAAGTTATACTTTGCTAAATTTTTGTGAGACCACATACTTTAGATTTACTAATACTTGAGAGGCCATAAATACAGGGAAATAAAAGCAACCTTCAGAGTTGTTGTCAAACTCAATTGCCAAATCACTCAGTTTCACATTGAAAATTCTTGTAGCTCATCCTCACACCCATGCTGTGAAAATATTCCTAGAAACTCATAAATATACAGAAAGGCATCTGATAAAGCCTCTGCCTTCTCAGAGTCCCACTAAAATGCCCAAAAGACCATACACAGGGACCAAGTCTGGACTAGCCCCCAAAATATTCTAGATGGGAGGGGAAACAAGGATAGCACAAGCCTGACTTCCTCTTTTAAAAGCCTGTCTAAGAAAGAGCAGAGGCCCCCCAGCAGAAATCTACTCATAGGGTTGAGCTGCTGATAAGTCAAGCTGAGGGCAGTGGGGCCACCCCATGTGGGATCGATCTCACCATCAAGGTCAATAGCATTTTGTTTCCAACATGGCACTTGGTGGTCCTCTACATCTTCTAGCCCCATCAGCCACAAAGGGTGCAGATAAAGGACTACTAGTGTGTAAGGCCTGAGAATGGGATACCTCAGAGCTAGGCACTGTAGCTCACACCTGTAATCTAGCACTTTGGGAAGCCAAGGTGGGAGGATCACCTGAAGTCAGAAATTCAAGACCAGACTGGCCAATATGGCGAAACTCCATCTCTACTAAAAATACAAAAATTAGCCAGGCATGGAGGTGCATGCTTGTAATCCCAGCTACTCACGAGGCTGAGGCCCCAAAATTGTTTGAACCCAGGAGGCCGAGGTTGCAGTGAGCCAAGATTGCACCACTCTACTCCAGCCTGGGTGACACAGCAAGACTCCATCTAAAAAAAAAAAGAATGGGACACTTCTGGACACAATGTCAAACGTAAAGAAGATGTTGGATGTCCCACTGATAAGGACCTCCTCTGTGCCACCATCAGATCCACCAGCATTTCTAGCCCTACTTCCTTCCTGACTCACCAGAGGCTTCTGGGTTTCCAAGTCAGGAACTGGAATTGAGAGAAAACCTGGACATTTGTCTTGCTACTTTCAGGCTAGAGAACTGTGTAAAAACATGCAGGAACACATATAAGAAAACGTAAACCTTATTAAACTATCAGCTGATACTAGATAAGATTGCAATTCTTCAACTGTATAGAATCTTTGTTTGAAATAGAGATTCTAGGATCCTGCCTCCATGATTCTGATTATGTTGAGTAAGAGGAACACCAGGGAAATTTCAATTTTAAGAGAGTCAGGATGGTTCTAATGCTGGAAGCCTCTAGACAACACGTAGAGAAGCACTGCTCTAGAGGGTTTTATGCTTTATCAAGACTCAAAAGAACCTGAACCTAAAAAGAGATACTTCAATTCAAAAAAATAACAGGCATTCAGAAGAATCAGGTTAAATAAGTTAAAGGCAAGGCAAAAATGTATTAGAAAAAACAGTATGATTCTTGTTAAGAAGAATCAAAAAGACATTGCATTTCTAAAACTACTGCAGTCAGACACAAAGGTAATTTAAGATAAAGAAAAACTGCAGAAATAAACAACATAATTATAAGAGTTAAAAACAAAGAGATTTTGAACTTCTGGAAAAATGACACACCAAGGGTTCTGAAAAAGTACTCTCTCCCATAACAAACTGATAGAAATCCTCAGTAAAATTCAAGATATAAATTTTTATTTAAAAATTCACAGAAGCTCTTGAAAGAAAAATATATCTCAAGATATATTTTTGAGATAAAGGCAGGAAATGTATGAGCTGACACTGCAATGGCTCAGGATGCTTTCTTTCAGAGTCAGGCAATGGCAGGGCCTTCACTGTCCACAGAAGGATGGGAATATACAACCCAAGGCCTGTATAAGGCAAAGGTAGAATTGGAAATGTCCATAAACATGAAATCCTCAAAGAACAGTTTAGGTTCTGAAGGAGAACCAGAAAAATCCCAAGTATTAGTATGAAGATTCACAAAAGAAGATTCCACTAGACAGAACTACTGGATTCCACCAGAGCAATCAATCACCAGAAATCACAAACTAAATACAAAACGGACCACAACTATGGAGTGTCACCAGGCTAACAAACAGGGAAATTAAGAAGTAATACCTTATTTTATCAAAGAAATTGTTTTTAAAATGATTAAAGAAATGGTAATAAAAAAGAGGAGGCAAATTTGAAAACTGCTTAACTTCTAGAATGCTTTTTATTTTTTCCTCAGCTTTATTAAGGTATAATTGACAAATTAAAATTGTATATATTTAGAGTATACAACATGATTTTTTGACAGGTGCATACACTGTGAAAGGAATGAATAAAGGTGATTAACATTTCATCACTTCACATATTTATTATTTTTGTGGTAAGAACATTTAAGATCTACTCTCAGCAATTTTTTTCCAGTTTAAAGTAATTTCATTCACTTTATTTATTTATTAATTTATTTATTTATTTTATTTTATTTTTGAGATGGAGTCTTGCTCTGTCACCAGGCTGGAGTGCAGAGGCAAGATCTCAGCTCACTCCAACCTCTGCCTCCCGGGTTCAAGTGATTCTCCTGCCTCAGCCTCCCAAGTAGTTGAGACTACAGGCATCTGCCACCATGTCCAGCTAATTTTTTCTTTTTTTTTCTTTTTGAGTAGAGATGGGGTTTCACCATGTTAGCCAGGTGAAATCTGGCTAACTGACCTTGTGATCTCCTGACCCTGTGATCCGCCTACCTCAGCCTCCCAAAGTACTGGGATTACAGGCATGAGCCAACACTCCTGGCCCATACTCAGCAATTTTCAAGTACACATTGCATTCTCATTAGCTGGCATCACCACACTGTACAATAGTTCTCCAGAACTTATTCATCATGCAAAATTGTAACTTTGTGCTCTTTGATCAACATCTCCCTTTTTTCCCCACTTCCAGCCCCTAGCCACTGGCAACCATCATTCTACTCCCTGCTTCTATGAGTTCAACTTTGTTATATTCCACACATCAGTGAGATTATGCAGTATTTGTCTTCCTCTGCCTGGGTTATTTCGGTTAGCATAATTCCCTCCAGGTTTACCTCTAGGTTTTAAAAATGTAGACAGTGAATTTTACAATAGCCTCCTAATTAAAATACTAGCAAACTAAATGCAACAATGTATGTATGTATGTATATATGTACATGTGTTTATATATGTGTATGTGTGTGTATATATGTCTTATATATATTATGTATAATATATATAGAAAATTTGGGTTATGAAGAAACTGGGGAGATATTGGTCAAAGGGTACAAAGTTTCAGTTTTACAGAATGGATAAATTCTGGAGATATATGAATTTATGCATATATATATGTATTTTTAAAATATGTATTATATATAATTTTGTAAAATATATGTATCTGTGTATACATATACGCACATACTGATCAAGTTGGAAATATGCCAGGAATGCCAGCATAATCAAATGTTAAAAAAAATTAATGAAATTCACTTTATTAACATATTAAAGAAGAGAAATCATATGAGCATAAGAGCATCTAAAAAGATACCAAAAAAGTATTTGACAAAATTTAATAACCTTTCTTAATTTTGAAAATCAAAAAAAAGGTCTTAGCAAACTGGGGAAAGTAATGAGAACTTCCAGATACAGTATATACAGAATACCTTGCTAAAAGGTCCAGCACACATTATATGAAATCGTAAGAGTTTAGCAGCATTCTCTTTAAAGTCAGGACAAAGAAAAATGAACACTGTTATCATTGCACCTACTCAGCATTATAAAAGTCCTAGTCAATGTGGACAAGCAAGAAGAGGTATGAAGGATTAGAAAGAAGAAAAGCATCACTGTTACTCTCATAGATAACACTGAAAATAAAAGGCAATATAGAAAGTTACTAGAACTGCTAAAAAATATTTACCATTATTCTTGAATGTAAGAGCAGTATATTAAATTCAATATTAGGCCTATAAAAATAACCGTAAACTATAATGAAATTTATAAATCTCATTCTTAAGAACAGCACAAAGTGCAAAATATCTAAGAATAAATGTAAAAGGGAAATGCAAACAGGCAAGAATTTATCAAGATAATGATGAAATTTTATGTAAGAATATAATTCTAAATATAGAGATAGATATACCATGCCACTGGTTTAAAAAATTAGTATCATAAAGAAAGCAATAGTTTCTAAATTCATATATAAACATATGTTTCCAATGAATACCATAACAGGGTCTTCCATGGCAATTGATAAGCTGATGTTAAAATTCATGTGGAAGAGTAAAGGGCCAAAATTAGTCAAAACGATCTTGGAGAATAAGGATGGATGATCTGACATACTAGTCTGAAATTATTAGGAAGCCACAGTAACTAAAACAGTGTGGCATCAGTACAGGCAAAGATAAATGGACCTGTAGCACTAAGTAAAAAGCTCCAAGACAGCTCTACAAATATATAGTGGCAACAAAAACTTAGAGAAGAAGTCTATGTAATGATGTTGTAGCAACTGGCCATATAAAGTGAAAAAATAAATAAAGAGACTCCCTATCTCTTGCTATATATATGCAGAAATTCTATGAGTTTAAAATTTGATCATGAAAAACAAAATTATAAATCCTTTGAGAGAAACATAGAGAAACATATCCTCATAACCTAACATAGGGAAAGATTTTCTTAAGCAAAATATTAAAAGCACAAAACACAAAAACAAAAATTGACAAAAATTAAAAGGCTTTTGTATGACAAAGGATAACATAAGCAAAAGAGAGAAGCTACAGACATACAGAAGTTATTTCTAACTCATATATTAGAAAATACAATATATTCTTATAAATCAATCAATAAAAGATAGACCAATAAGAAAAAGACAAAGGAAATCCTTGGAAATCCAAGGACAAGAAAACAAGAATGGCTGAAAACATATGAAAAGATCAATTCCTCAAGCAAATAGAGAAATGTGAAATAAACCACAATGAAATATTGCTTTAGAAAGATCAGATTTACACAAATTAGAAAAGTCTGCAACACCAAGTGTTAGTGAAGATGCTGTACTTTAAAAACAAATCAAAAAAAAAAAGGTCTTCTTTTGCAGAGCTCTAGAATATTTACAAAAATATGATTACATAATTAGGCCTTGATGAAAACCTCAAAATGTTCCAAAGAGGAAAAGTCTCTTAAAGCCTATTCTCTGACCACAGCAGAGAAAAACCAGGGATTTGTTTCTAGTATATAAACCAAGAAAACAGCCACTTGGAAATGTGATCTAATTATGAAAGGCAAAATGTAAAATCTTTCAGGAGAATATAAAATATAAAAAACTTCTCCAAAGTAATAATTAGGTTGAATAAAAAAAAATCAAAACTGCAAATTCAGAATATTTTGAAAATAGTCATAATGAAAATAACATAATAAAACTTCCAAAAATAACTAAAACTGTTGAGACTTCAACTCCCTATGTTTTCCATGCTGTTCCATTGATCCTCCTTTCTATAAACATCTAAAAATTCAGTAAAAAAATGAATTATTTGTAGAAATATATATATATATACACACATGCTCGTGTGTGTATGCATGTACATGCATATGTCTACATATTTGTACACATAAAAGTATGTACATGCACACAATACAATCTCTGTTTTGTATAAACAGCACAGAGAATCACTGAAGAACATAAATAACAGTAGTAGTACCTCTTGGTAGTAATATTATGATGTCATATAATTTGGTTTTTTATTGTTTATTGCTCTAATTTTCAAAAATAAATATACATTAATTTTATAATTAAAAAGATAAGAATAAAATTGCTAATTAGGAAAAGAGGTCCTTGAAATTTTTTTTGAAAGAGCAACATATGTCTAGATTTTGTTTTCCCTTTTATTTCTAGTATTTGCCAAACAGAATTTTTTCAATATTTCTTTGTCTCCTCAAATTTTCTTCCATTATATCCTTTTAAAATGTATTTTTAGTTGACAGGTAAAAATTACATCTCTTTATGGTACACAGTATGATGTTTTGACATATTATGTGTTTTAGAATGGCTAAATCAAGCTGTTTGATGATCATTTCCATTATTTCAGCAATACCAGTTATATGAATACTAGATTTCCTCTAGTTATGATCTTCTCTCTGAAAATGTTTATTTCTTTGTCCTTAGCCCCCATATTATGAAAGAGTTTTGCCAGCCTTTCCTCTGTATCACTGACTCATTTTTTCACAATATAGAATCAATTATCCTGTGTCAACTCTTCTATTGCACATTTTTCAATTCCATGCCTTCTTCCCTAACCTGATCCATTCCCTCTCAATCCCTCCATCTCCATCTGTCTGAATTCTCTTTTCCTCTTTCATGTCACTTCCTCTGCGAGGTCTTCCTTGACTCCCATGTGCTTAGTGAGTCAGGAACCCTCCTCAGATCCTACTCTACGCTGAGCATGCCTCATCACTACAATGCCTCATCATAAAGTTTTACAATCACCTCTTCGCATGTCTACTTTCCCCATTAGATGCTAAGTCCCTCAAGAACAAAGTTTGTGCCTCAGCCATTCTTTGCACAGACACAGAGTACATTTTCACCAATATGGTCTTCATATTGGCAGAGTTTTTAAATTTTGCTAGTCTGATGTTTGTTTGGTTGGTTTTTTCCTTGTTGTTGGTTTTTGTTTGTTTTTTGGAGACTGAGTTTTGCTCTTGTTGCTCAGGCTGGAGTGCAGTGGTGGGATCTTGGCTCACTACAACCTCCACCTCCCCAGTTCAAGTGATTCTCCTGCCTCAGTCTCCCAAGTAGCTGGGATTATAGGCTCCTACCACCATGCCCAGCCAATTTTTGTATTTTTAGTAGAGACAGGGTTTCACCATGTTGGTCAGGCTGATCTTAAATTCCTGACCTCATGATCCACCTGCCTTGGCCTCCCAAAGTGCTGGGATTACAGGCATGAGCCACCATGCCCGGCCAAATCTGATGTTCGTTAAAGGATGGCTCATTGTTTAATTCATGTTCCTCTAATTACTAGGATAGTCTACATGGCTTTTTGGCCATTCTTGTTACCTCTTCCATGAATTTCTGACAATAGCCTTGCCCTTTTTCCTATTGCTTTGCTTGTCTTCTTACTGATTTGTAGAAATTCATTACATATTCTGATTTTACTATATATAAGATCATTTGCCATTGTATGCATCTATATCTTCATCCCTGAAGCTTCTTTTCTTTTTGCTTATGTGTCCTTTGTTGTATAAAAATCTTAATTCATTTTACTCAACTTATCAATATTTTATGTTTTATTCACAAAAATATTTTCTACTGCTGGCTCAAACAATTGTTCTGTATTTTCTCTTGAAGATATAAAAATTTTGCTTTTAATATTTAGGCAACATTTTCAAGTGGCAACTCTAGTAAGAATTTCTGAATTTATTAAACAAAGTAAGCTCAGCTCTGTATGTTAAATGCCTGCTCCTTGGGAAATCAGGCAATCTATATGAGGATTTGACTCTAGCTCTGTGTTAGCCAGCTTTTTGTAGGTTCTTCTGTGTGATAAATAACTCCCAAATCTTAGCTTACAAAACATTTATTTGCCACTCATATTACACATTAGCTACTAAGTCAACTGTGGCTCTAAGACACTACTTCAAGCTGTGGATGAATTGTGGGTCTGATCACTATATGACCAGGCTGAGGAGCAATGTCTATCTGGTTGGAACATACTAGTCTTATCACAGAGGGACAGAGTAAGAGAATGATAGAAACTTGTAAAATCTGTAAAAGCTTCTACCAACATATGGCAAATAGGCCATTAGGCAAAGCAAGTCACACGATAGCCCCAAACTCAATAGGATGGAGAGAGCATTTTGTCTCCAGGGAAGGATGACAAGGGCAAAAAGGGAATGAAAACTTGTAAGCAAACAGATTCTACCACAGCACCTCTTCCCTCTAACCACATGACTATGGGTCTGTTTAGTGCTATCTGTTTAGTGCTACTAAACAGAGGTTGGGCTGGGTATATATTTGTTAAAGATAATTCTAAAATAGAGTTTAATATCCACTGTGAGTCTCCTGGAAGAATTGGACAGTAAAAAGAGGCAAATTTTCTTTTGGCAACCCTAGATTAGTCTGCCAGCTGTGACTCTTACACACATTCAGTACTGGTGCAAAGAAAGGAAAGGTGTCCCCACTCCAGGCTTCGAACCAGTTCTGCACTCCAATATGACCAAGGCTCAACTACCACATGCCAACACTGAGGCCCATTCTGGCCAGGCTAGAATTGACCACACAGCTGCAGGGTAAATGAAGGAGTTAATCAATGATGGAGAAAAAAAAAGGGAAGAAAACACAGGTCCCATTGGTAAAGGAAATGTTGCTGGGCATCCAAAATATAAAATAGTTCTTCCATAGTTTGGCTTGGCTTTCTTATTTAAAAAAAAAAAAAAAAAAAAAAAAAAAAAGACTGCCCCAGCTTAACCTGTATTCATTCATACCTCCACCTGGCAAGGCTGTGCCCCATATCCTTACTCCGTTTGTGCAACTGGTAATACAGATAGACATGCCCAAGCAGTCGCTCGTCAACATTCCCATTTCAGTTTCTCAAGATCTAACCCAAACAGCAATACCTCCCACAAAGCAGCACTGTTGGCTGCCTGCAACCACACTCTGCCCTCCCTCGATAATTAGATGGAATCTGAGCTCACCCTGGAATGCATGCGACATGAAGAAAGAGCCCAGCTGCATGGTTCCTCCAACCATATGTTCCAGGCCTAGCAGGAAGGCACATAGAATGAAAATATGCACTGGGAGGAGCACCAGGGCCCTTCATTTGCCTGTGCTTCTCTCTGCACTAAACAGCTCAGATTATTCAGCCAACATAGCACTTCTCATCAGAGGGTGAGCATCATAGCCCTTGGACGAAAGCAGTGGTTCTCTAAGTGTGTTGCCTGGACCTCCAGAATCAGCCTTGACTGGGAGATTGTCAGAAATGCAAATTCTCAGCTACATCAGAAACACTGAAGATAGGTCCCATCAATCTGTATTTTAACAAGCCTTCTAAGTAATTCTAATGCATGCTAAGATTTGAAAACCACTATATCCAAAGGTAAATTATTCTTGTATTTACCTGAGTAGTAATCCTAATTTGGGGGAGCATTTGTGTCATGGAGGAAAGTCACTTCAATTATAATCCTCAATAAATTTGCAGAGCAAAATCCCTCATTGGCAACCTTCACCATTAGATACAATTCAATCAACATAATCTAACAGAGACGACATAGACACGCTTCATGATGAGACGAAGAGGCAGCTCAGCAAGGGAGTTATGAGCATGGACTCTGGGGAATAGATTGCCTGTGTTTGAATCCCAGCACCACCCACCTTGTGTGCGACCTTGAGAAAGACACTTAAAACTTCGAAAGCTGCTTATCCCAGGGAGAATGATCCAACAGAGAGCAAGAGAAAGTGTGCCAAGAGTCTTGCTCTGTCTCCCAGGCTGGAGTATAGTTACATGATCTTGGCTAACTGCAACATCTGCTTCCCAGGTTCAAGTGATTCTCCTGCCTCAGCCTCCTGAGAAGCTGGGATTACAGGCACCCACCACCACACCCAGCTAATTTTTTCATTTTTAGTAGGGACAGGGTTTCACCATGTTGGTCAGGCTCGAACTCCTGACCTCAAGTGATCTGCCTGCACTGGCCTCCCAAATTGCTGGGATTACAGGTGTAAGACACCATGCCCAGCCCACAATATTTTTCTATAACTTGGTGTCAAAAATGACATTCTGTCTCTTCACCCTATTCAATGCTTTATAATTAAGCCAATAAGACTAGTTCACACTCAAGGGGAGGGCATTACACAAGATCATGGACAGCAGGAGGAAGGACCATCTTAGAGGCCACTACCACACCCAGTGAATCAGAACGTGGGAGTGGATACCAGACACCTATATTTTATCAATCCTCCAGATGATTCAGATATACATTGTGTAAGGATTCAATGAGCTGATGGACGCAAAGCACCTCACACACTGGCTGGCCCATAAGTACTCAAAGATTAGCAATTTAGGTTTTGTTATGGTTATAGATGGGAATATTTGGCCATGGTAATAAAGCCTTCTGCCTGCATCCAAATATAAGGTGTCAATATAGTATTGGTGTATAGTATATACACTAATATATATGCACAATATATTATAGTATACATCCAAATATAAGGTGTCAATATTGTATAATATAGGCCAGTGAGTCTCAAACATAGTTGACACTTATAATCACTGTAGATCTTTTAAATATTATTATGCACATTTTGCAACCTAGACAATTAAATCAGAAACTCTAGGGATGTGACTCCAGTATCAATATTCTTTAAAGCTCCCAGGTAATTTCAATATGCATCTAAAATTAAAATCATTTAAATAGACTCAGGAAACTGGTTTCTAAAAGTTTCTTCTCTATTAGTCTACCTTCTTAGAGCAAGAGTGTTGGCAAATAAATCATTGATTTGTGGTTAAAAATCAAAACAAAAGAATTAAACACACAAAAATAAATGACGAAGCTCTGACATGCACATCTTGATCAATTATTTAAGCCCTTCCTGCCCTCTTGTCCTGCAGCCTCTTTACTCTAACCTCTGGCAAGGAAGTTTGATGTCCTGCCAACTGAGTAGGTAGATGTGGAAATGTGCGTGTGTGTGTGTGTGTGTGTGTGTGTATTTGTACCATGGCACATGGCTCAGATGCTGGGTTAGTGCCCCTTAAAAATCAGGATGCTGAGAAGAAGGAGGACATGATGTGTTCTCTCCACCCTTGGAGGAAAATCAACTCATATAGTGACTTAGCTCCACCTGGGCAGCTAGAAATCAAGCTGCCATGGGTCAGTACAGAACTGGGAGATAGAACCGCTGTTGCCACAGGGCCTCTGCAGAGCCTCAGCCAACCTGCCCTTCTTCCTGGTAGGCAGAGCCCTCACATCCTGGCCCCACATTTATCCTGACACGGAGTAAGCTTAAGTAAGGGCAGGTCTCTGCCCCACCAGCAGTGCCTGCAAAAGATCAGCTCAAATGTCAGCTCTGTCCCAGACACCTCCCCCAACCTTCCCCAAGGATTAGGTTTGGGGAATCTGAGCTCTGGTGGTTCTGTTTAACGTCATGATCCAGCTGCACTAACCAGGAAATTGTCAAATACTCAGATGCTGCTCCAGAATATTCTTCTTGGAAGCTCCCACCAGAGGGCTATTTGGTCAAAACTGTACCTTTCAAAAGACTGTTTACAGAGAAGCAAAGTTGATACAAGAGGGAGACTTTTTTTCTAATTAAAAAAAGAAATAAACCTCCACTCCCACAGTTCTCACTAGCCAATTCAGTCTTTCATGATTAGCCAAGGCAATCAAGAACCAAAAGACACTACTGACAACTCTGGGGCAAAGGAAAGAAGCAGCCCCAGAGGTGAGGAGAGGACAGCCAGCAGGACCAAGGCCATCACAGAGGATGGCAGGAGCTGCCATTCCAGAGTCCTGGGCCCTCCTCCTGCTCTGACATGTGCCACCTCGATGGGTCTCTCTGTGCTTCTGTTCCCTAATGTCTAAAAGTGGGATTCTATAAAATAATGTTTTTTGCAGCAACTTGGATGGAACTGGAGGCCATTATCCTAAGTGAAGTAACTCAGGAATGGTATAACCAAATACCACATGTTCTCACTTAAGTGAAAACTAAGCTATGGGTATGCAAAGGTACACGGAGTGGTATAATGAACATTGAAGGCTCAGAAGCAGGGAGGCTAGGAGTGGGTGAGGAATGAAAAGTTATCTGTTGGATTCAATGTATACTATTCAGGTGACAGGTGCACTAAAATCCTAGGCTCAACTATACAAGTCAGCCACGTAACCAAATGGAATTCTAAGTATGAGACTTGTCTGAGAATTAAATAAGATGATATATGTAAAAGGACTTAGCAGGTGTTTGGCACAAGTGAGTTTCCTTTCTAGGACAAGAAAAAGGGGAAAGGAGAAGGAGAAGGTGGAGAAAAAGGAAAAAGAGGTGAAAAAGGAAAAGAAAGAGGAGGAAGTGACAGAAGAGGAGGCAGAGAAAGAGGAGAGAGAAGAGGAAGAAAAGAAGAAGAGGATGTCTAAGAGACAGCAGTAGAAGGAACATCCTTTGGTTGGACTGGGGACCACACAAGAACCAGGAAACATGCAAGCCTGCACTTGAAGACTCTCTTGGGTTAGAAGGTCAAGCTCACGATACATGAGCCATTTATGTCCTTGTCCATCTCCAAAGCAGACATCCCTAAAAGATCTCTTTCAGGCAGTCACAACTAGTCAATCAAAGAGGACATGGGAGGGAAAGCCAATATACAATTATTGGGCTATATAAAGGAAACCTTCACAATTCAGGGAATATCTATTTATTATCTATATATAGCTCAAAATTTGCTTTATAACTTTAAAGCCTGAGTCTTTACACAAATAAAACCAGGAATACATAGCAAACATAGCATCCAAATGAAAAAAAAAATCATGACCCAGTGAGATGTTCACTTATCATCACTGTGTCCCCTGGTGTACTGATTTTTCACCTCCTTGACCCACTACTTGGGCATCCTCTTTCTTAACTGTGCTGGCCTCCGTCAAGGAAACAATTCTGTGTTAACAGACTGCCAGGTCAAGTCTATGGTTATTTTTATGAAAATAAGGTTAACAACAGAGTCACAGCCTAGATCAAATACTTTTCATTTACTCTTTCTTTCTCAAGTGTTCTCCTTCTGTGAACTCTGCCACAAAAGAGCTGAGACTGACAGTTCCAATGCAATCTTCAAACCCCAAGACCCTCAAATAAAAGATCTTAACTTGACATCTGTAACAATTCCCTACATCAAAAATGCATCAGCACACACATGCACTATAGAATTAAAAATAAAATTGGGCTGGATATGCAAACATTTGCAAATGAGTCCTTATTTATTACAACCCCTTGTTTAGAAACAAAAGGAAAAATTCTTCCATGACCAATGTTTGCCTCCTGACTGGAGGTGAGCATCCAGGAATCGCTCCCTTCTTGCTGCCTGAGAAAATCAGCATCAAGGCCTTGGCAGCCTAAGCAGGCCCTCCTTGCCTGCTTGTAATGAACTGTAAAAAAGGACACGATGGCCTACTTTTTAGGAAACCTGCTGCCAAATCCAAAATAGGGAGAGAAAAAAAAAAGATGGAGAAATAGGAGCTTTGATTCTGGAAATTATGACTTGATGACATCCTTCTTCTCTTGCCTTATAATCTGTATAACTGTAGACATGACCTTAATTATAGATGGGCAGGTGGGACTGGGCCAAGAACAGGGCTTCAGCTAGAATTACTGACAGTGGAATTGCTGGGTTCAGAGCACCCAGCTTCTCCTTGTGCTTCAGCTGCTCTCTTGCCCCCACCCTCCAACCCTCAGGTCTAGCAACACCCCCCTTGAGGCTTTTTCCAATGCTCAATGAACAACAGAATTTCATGCCCTGACTGAACTCTCCTCTGCTCAAAATTAAATAATAAACAATCAAGAATCATAGACCCTGAGAAAACAATAGGTTCTATCTAGTTAGAAGGTTACTTGCAATAAAGCCACTTTGATCTTAATCTCAACCACAGTGAGACCCAATTCTCATTTCTCATCTTAAAAATAAAGACAAAATGTTAGAAACAGAAGGCACTGTGAAATCATTATTGAATGCCCCATCCAAACTAGGCACCAAAATCACCTACTTTTTGCATTGAATCCAGGTAATAATTTTGTGAGATGGGGTTTCTTATCCTCCATTTTGAAGATAAGGAAATAGAGTTGTAAGGTTAAGTGACTTCTCCAAGGCTACACATCTATGAAGGGAAAGAACTAGGATTGGAAACTTGAAATGGTCTCTCTTCCTGCCTCCTGTTTTAGTCCTCTTTCCTTCCCCACTAATCTTTAGAAATCACTCGTCTGCTTAAAACCCATAATGGTTCATCTTGCCCACAGGATAGAATTCAAAGTAGGGTTGCACATCTGAAAGGTGTGAGGTGCTGGGCAGGGGGTGATGACAAGAGACTCACTCATATGGAAAAAGGCAGCACTTCTGTGAGTGCTGTTTTAGATAATCCATGACCCACAGGTATGCACGTTAAGAGCCCAAGGAGGAGAGTACAGATACCTGCTGCCAAGTTGTTATTCATTAACCATTAGTTAAAAAATGAGAGAACTGAGAAAGAGAGAGAGAAAGGAAAGGAGAAAAGGAGAGAGGAAAGGAAGGAAGGGAAGGAATTACCGAGTATGTAGGAATTCCTTCCAATTCTTGAGGCTTGGTTTCCAACATGTATCTGCTACATAGAACCAACATACCTTCTGGATTAATTGGATAAAGACCTGGAAGAATGAGGATGTTAAGAAAGTACGTTCCTCGTCCCCTACACACACACACACACACACACACACACACACACACACACACACACACGTTAAAATAATAGCAGATCATGTAGGTTTTGATGGTGGAAAAAGAGTTCTCAATATCTTTCATTTGAGTGCCTTTATACTTAAGACGATGAAAAAGTATATTGATCATATGTTGAAGACTTTTTCTATTCAAAACTATCTTCTATCTGCAGCTGATTAACCTCCAGGTTATATTATATTTTTCCAGATAGGCAAGAGCCATGACAATTGTCACACTTATTCTTGTCAGGCACTTCCTATATGTTAGCCCCTTTAATTTTCATAACATTTCTAACATCTTCCCACTTCTTGTTTTCTCAGTATGATTCTTGATTGTTTATTATTTAATTTAATTTTGAGCAGGAGAGAGTTGGATCAGGGCATGAAATTCTGTTGTTCATTGAGCATTGGAAAAAGCCTCAAGGAGGATGTTGCTAGACCTGAAGTTTAGAGGGTGAAGGCAAGAGAGCATAGATAGGGAAATGAAAAAATGGAGGAAGTGAGTAACCTGGCTTAGGCCATGGGATGGTAATAGCCAAATCTGGATTTGAATCCATCAGTCTACTTCTAGCACTCAGCTGTAACCAAGTGCCAAGAGCACCATGGGAGTTGACTGTTTTTGATTGGCAACAAATGTTCATCAACCAAATTGAAACCATGGATGAGGCCAGGCAATCAGAAAAGGAGACACTTAATACTTGCTCAGTTCAGTTATCCCTTCTCTATAATTCTAATCACACTTTCTCTGAACAGTGTTTAATGGAACAGCGAGTAAAACATTATGTGATTCTTGAAGAATTGCCCCTTTTTCCTGCCAAGCTGATGTGAAGGAACTTTGTGAGGGCAGGGCACAAGTTAGGATGTGCTGGGGCGAGGGCATGAAAGCACATAGGGACACTTGGGAATTATTTGTTAAATGAATGGATGGATGAATAAATGAATGTCTCCAAAAGAAAGGTTCATTTGTGAATAGGTGTCTCAAAACAAAACAAAAAAACAAACAAACAAAAAAACCTCTGTATACTCGAATTACCTTTTAGCCAAGAAGTCTTCTCAAACCATTCTTAAAACCTTCAAATACATTCTTAATTCTTGTTACAGTCCAGGCTTTGTGTTAAATTCTATGAGTTGTACACATGTACACATACACACACACCCACACACAAAAGAGCGATAATTCTTACAATAAATAAGTTGTATTTTTAAATATATTTAAGAAATGTACCGGCATCATAAAACTGGGAGATATAGGCAAGGGTGGATAGACAATAATCTGCCAGTTCTCCCAAAGGACAACCAGATAGTAAATGCACTCCTGAAGAACCCCACAAAACAGAGAGAAGGGGACAACCAGGCTTATGGGGTCAGGGCTCAAAGGAGGTGTAGGAAAATGAGTGACATCAGATAAGAGTGTCTTCATCCCAGAAGTGTCCAAAAGATAGGAGGAAGACTTATCTCTAGGTTCTAAGGAGAGAGGACTACTAAGAATGAAGAACTGTAGGAATCACTAAGAAAGGGGATCAAAAATTATGGCCATTACAAAATTTAGACAAATCGCCCAAATCTTTGGCTACTTCCCTACGTTTTCTTCTGCCTTATTTCCAGAGTAGACAACAGACAACGGTTAAAAACATCATATAACATTTGCCAAAATGTGTTCCATCAAATGTGAATTCTAGAATGTTTATTAATTCATTCGTTTCATTATTCATTCATCATTCAATAATTTTTCACTGAGCGCCTACTATGAGCCTTCCCTGCACAAGATACTATGCTAGACTGTGACCAAAACAGTTAAGTCCCCACCCTTCATAGCGCATCCTCTAATGAGGCAGCCAGATAATAAGAGACACATAGATATGTAGAATACTGTTTTGTTGAAAAATAAGACAGCATGAAGAAACAGAGTGATTGAGTCATTTTTTAGATACAGTATTAGAAATGGCTCTTTTTGAGAAGGTAGCATTGAGCAGAGACCTGAATTAAGTGAAGGATCAAGCCAAAGAACTTTCTGGATAAAATGTGTTTAGGTAGAGGAGAGAGTAAGTTAGAAAGCCTTCAGATGACAACACACTTAGCCTGCTTGAAGATCAGCAACAGAAGTTAATGAGTAAAGTAGTAAGAAATGAGGTAACAGATGGGAAATGGGGAGGGGCGAGACTAAGAAGCACCTTGTAGATCATGGAAAGGAATTTGGATATGATATTTAAGTGTGACAGGAAACCATTAAAGAACTGACACCAGAGAAATGATTTGGACAGATGATAACCCCACCCCTATTTATAATGTTACTAAAACCCAAACACAATACTCCAGCTAAGGGATGATTAGTTCCCTGGAGAGGAATATCACCTTCACATTGCAGATACTGTACTTCCAATAATATAACCTGAAATCTCATTAACATATTTTGGCCAGGGAAATTTCCCATTTTTGACTCAAACTGTGCCATCTTCTGAAATCCAATCCTCTTTATCTGAGTAACTGCTTAACTAGTGTCCCATCTTCTACTTTAGAATGAAAGGAATTTTTTAGCTATATGTTCATTCCTGGTACTTTCTGTCATAGTAGATTCGGCTCACCATTCCTTCCTGTCAAATTCTTTGTTCATTTCTAACTGTCCCCATAGTGTTTGTTTTCCCTTCCTCCCAGCCTTTTGCCATTCATTGTCCTCTGTATTCTCTGCAGGTAATCAACCTTCATGTTATATTATATTTTTTCAAAAAAAAAAAAAGTGTGACAAAGGCCATGCCAATTGTCACACTTATCCTTGTCAGGCACTTACTTCTCTTTTGTTATATATATTTTTAATTTTCATAACATCTCTAAAATCTTCCCACTACTTACAGATAGGAAAATGAAAAATGGAGACAGTGGGTATATTAGTCCATTCTCACATTGCTATAAGGAAATACTCAAAACTGGATAATTTACAAAGAAAAGAGGTTTAATTGACTCACAGTTCTGCATGGCTGGCAGGGCCTCAGGAAACTTATAATCATGGTAGAAAGTGAAGGAGAGGTAGTCACCTTGTCCACAGAACAGCACGGAAAGAAATGCTGACCGAAGAGGGAAGAGCCCCTTATAAAACCATCATATCTCATGAGAATTCACTTACTATCATGAGAACACCATGGGAGAAACCACCCCCATCATTCAATTGCCTCCACCTGGTCTCTTCCTTAACACATGGGGAGTGTGAGGAGTATAGGAATTACAATTCAAGAAGAGATTTGGGTGGAAACACAAAGTTTAACCTTATCAGTGAGTAACTTGACTAAGGTCACATAGACGGTAAATAACCAAATTGGTTATTTGAACCTATCAGCCTATTTGAACCTCTAGCACTCAACTGTACCCAAGCACCAAGAGCACCATGGGAGTTGACTATTTGTTGGCAATAAATGTTCATCAAGCAAATTGAAACCATGGATAAGGCCAGGGTATTAGAAGAGGGAGAAATCAATGTGTTGACCTCAGTAGGATCAAAAACACAATCCTGGTTCATCACTGGAGACCTCTCTTCTAGTTGACATCAGCCTATTTTGTGATTGATATTTCAAAGAGTAACGAAATCCTGACATGGTCTAACACATAGTAAACACTCAGTAAGTGTTAACTATTATTATTATGATCATTACTATTGCTATTTGTCTTCTTATCTATATTTATCCACCTTGTCACAAAAGATTGTATGTGATACTTCATCAGATGTCTAGCTGATCTCCCAGATCCTAGCAACAATCTCACTTCCTTAATCTGTCTGTCATTACATAATGAGGTGAAAGGAAAGATGAGATTGACCTGATTTGACTTCTGGGAGAACATAGGCTGAGTCCCTGTGATTATTATTTCCTTCTTCATGTGTTCACAAACAATCTCCTTTAATAATAGATTGCATAACTTTCTTTTGGATCTACAGTAAACTCATGACCTAGTGGTACATGGAACTTATATTCCTCCTCTGTTGAAATTTGGGATGACATTTTCTCTTATCTTCTACCACTCTCACCTCTTATCCATCAATTCTGTCAGTTCACTAGTGATACTCAAGGATCTCAATTCTAAGTCCTCTCAGAACCTGAGGAGACTATGAGAAGTGAGCTGGCGAAGAGAAGATTCTCTCGTCTGGTTCTTCCTCCTACTGAGAGGTTTGTGTCTCCTCTCCCTCATTATAGTACCCTCCACACTTTTCAGGCTTAAATTCTCTTTATCCAGCTCCCACATCAGTACCAGAAAACCAATTTATTCCTTCAGAGATCTACTGCTTCTCTGACAGATGACTTTTATTTTTATTTATTTATTTTGAGACACGGTCTCACTCTGTTGACCAGGCTTGGAGTGCAGTGGCAATCTTGGCTCACTGCAGCCTCGACCTCCTGGGCTCAAGCCATCCTCTCACCCCAACCTTCTGAGTAGCTGAGACTAGACGTGGGCACCACCATGCCCAGCTTCTTTTTGTATTTTTTTTTTGTAGAGATGGGGTCTTGTTATATGGCCCAGGCTGGTCTCAAACTCCTGGGCTCAGGTGATCCTACCATGTTGGCCTCCCAAAGTGCTGGGATTACAGGTGTGAGTTGCCACACTGGGCCCAGATGATTTTTAGATGATTGTTTTTCTTTCCTCAACATATTTTAACCCTAAACCTGGGGTTGAGCTTTACCGCCCCCACCCCCGAACACAGTCTTCTTGGTCCCTTCTACCTCTTCTATTTTGTTCTTAATTCTAAGTCCTTCCTTCCATCTCTCAGGGTGCCGTTTTTCCACTCATGTTCATCACAGAGTTCCCTGGCTCACTGCATGGGTTTCTCTGGTAACTTCTCCATGATCTTTGTCACTGGGAAAATTTGCACAGGCAGAATTGCACTTTTGAGATTTCCAGTCACAGTCACACTACTATTTGAAGCACCACCCTACAAATTTGAGCTGTGTTTTTGCTCTCAATTGTTTGCAATACATATTCCTGTCTTCTAACTGTGCCCAGTTCTTAACTTCTCATTCTGTCACCTCTCCCAAAGTCCCTGTCACTTCCACTCAGTCAATTGATACCTTTTTGTTGGTAAGACTCTGGCAGGGCAAGCCAGTGACCTAGATCACTCCCTCCACCTCATGGAAGATTACATTTTCAGATGGGGAAGTCAGGAAATTGTCAGATACTCTGCTTTTAATTCAAAGAGACTTTAAGAAGGTATCTGGACAGCCAAAGTCCCCATCATTGCAGTTATTTTTCTTGCTGGGACAGTTTTTGACCTGCACCCAAAATGCATTTTCCATTTGCTACATTTGCATTTGCTGGGTGGCCTTTAGTGGACAGCATATAGATTCTGCAAATACATTAAGGTCATCTTTCTATGCAGAAATATGGACAGATCCAGGTCAGGTCTGCACTAGCAAAGCTAAATTTGCAGCAACAAAATGAAACAAGGTAATTTAATGTGAAAGATACAGGGAACTGAGGCAAAGCATGAATTCATCTCAGTTTTCTTCTCTGTTTTCTCAATGTGTTTAATCCATGGTAAGTTCACCTTGCTTCCAAAGGAGATGGTTCCAAAGCTTATTCAGTTTAATCATCTGTAAAATGGGAATAAGTTCTGCCCTACCCAGTTCACAGGAATATTTTCTTGCTCAAATGAGATTAAGTAGTAGCGAGATTTGTAAGAGAATGGAAAATTCCTCAATAAATGTGATGAATTTTATAAGAAGCTTTCCCCAAGTGCTAAGATTGGCCTCCTGAAATATATCTGTGGTCAGAGATTTCATGACAGAACTGAATGCCTCATGAGGCAAATAAAGCTAAGGAAAGTAAGAATATTACTAAACCCATTGAAGGTCATTTTTTTTTATTAAAAAAAAACGAAACACTCAAAACTATATATGAAATAGATGACTATGTTTTACTTGTTTTAAATTATATTTACTGGACATTAAACAATTAACATGCATTTATCTTTGATGCTAAAATTACTTTGGAGATGGTAATAGTTAGTACTTACCAAACACCACAGGCCAGGCCTTGAGGTAAGATTATACATTATTTAATACACACAGCAACCCTATGAGCTGGCCCCCATAATAATGTTCATTTATAGATGGAATCATACTGAGATTAAGGAAGTTGAGGAAATCTCACTACTGATATAGGTAGAACTAGAAATTCATGACTAAGGTTGGAAGAAAAGGAGGTGAATTGCTACTAGAAAGAGAGTAAACTCTCCTGGGCCCATCCTATCCCCACCTGAACTCCAATTCTTGTCTCTCTACAGGTCATCTTCATTTTATTTCAACATCCAAAATGCAAATCTGCTCTCATGCCCTTAGGAAGCTGATTGACTGTCAAGGACATTTTGAATAGCAAAGTGGTATCAATGTCAGCCCTTGCTTCCATTTCCTTGCCTAAGACAAGAGCTAGGATTTATCTTAGGTCAGGTTTCAGGGGCTATGACTGAAGGAAATCTTGAGGTGAGATAGCTTAGGGAGCTCAGGGGTAAGAGAGATTCCATTTGGAACAGTTCTGCCACTGAAAGTTTGAAAACTACTGATAAAGTGTTCATATAAATGAATATACAAAGTTACATATTTACCCAAAGCCACATACAATACAGAATTATTGTAGTATCCTAAACTTTGTTCATTCATTTGCCACTTTTGAGTGTTAACCTTATCAGTACACCTGTTTTATTACTTGTCTCTATAAATCAACTCACTTTTTTTAAATTAAATATTCACTACACACTTTTGGCCTTCCCTCAATGATATCTATAAAAACACAGATTCAATACGCTACCTTTTTCTCATGCATGTATTTAAAATAAATATGTAATTATTAAAATCTAATTTTTTAAACAAATGCTCTGTATGCCACCTATGATCATCTTGTGAGGCATAATATAGGAAATGCTGACAGAATTTATTAGTTCCCAAATGCCAGCTCACAGATGCCAGGTTAATTGCTGAAGGAGCAAACAGAGAGCTATTTTTAAAACATGGATTATCTTGGCCCCTTTCCCCCGCCCCCACAAGAAAGTGTGATTTAGCAAATAATATTGGGTAGAATCAGATAATCTTTTTTTGCTTTGTTTTAGTTTTTCCATTTTTCAACAAACTCCTCTGGTGATTCTACTGTGTGGTTGGTTAGGAAACAACTGGTTTAATCTAGTTCTACCTAAAAAGGTTGTTTTAAGAATTTAATTGGATAAAGCACACTAAGTGCTTAGAAAGAACCTGTGTCAGAGTACCTGCTCCATAATTATGAGTTACTATTACTTGACTTTTACTAGCCTATTGTTAGACTTTGTATTTATCTATGACTTAAAGACAAATTAATTTCAGGTTAAGAATGAAGGTGAGAGATTCACATGGAACTGGGGAGCTAAGAAAGGTGTTGGCCTCTCTGTGCTAATAGACACACAACAGCTTCCTCCAACCCACTCTGGATTGAGCTGATCTCTAGGGCAAGGCTCAAGGGAAACCACTGACAAATCGTTGGCGACTTCCTGTCTGTCCTGTCAATCCGTGTATACATCAACCTCTTATATACTAGGAGGCTACAAGGTCTTTGCCATTAGCCTGGTAGAAGCCAGATAGTCTATTTTCCAAGCATTTCTCATCCTATCCACCTAGCCAATTCATCATAAGTGAATATGCATGGTAATTTCTATCCTGGTGCCACAATCCCTTGGGTGCATGTAGACCTCTTTCAGAAAGAACAAGATAACTTTCTCACTGTAGTCATGTCCAAAAAGTATGATCATTTCTGGGTATCATATTCAAAATGAGGCAACAAGATACTAAAGCATGCAATGAGATTAATGAGAGGACCTACATTTATGTCAATTGAAGAATAATGGCAAACACAGAAGATGTTTGGTTCAGAGAAGAGAATATTTAGGAGTAACAACACATATTTATTCCTAGGCAGGGGGGAATAGATTGAGAAAAGCCATCAAGTGAGAAAAAGCTTAGCACTGTCAAGAAACATAAAGAAAGCTGATATGATGAGAGCACCATGAACAAAGGCAAGAGAGGTTCAGGACGTAGTCAAGACAAACAGATATGGATGATGCAAAACAATGGAAAGAAGTTTGGGTTTTAATCTAAGTGTAATGAGAAACTATGTAAAGGTATAACATAATCCAGTTTGTTTAACAAAGATTACTTCTGTGTGGAGAATTTAGTTTGGAAGCTGCTATAGTCATTTGGCATGATCACTATCATCAAATACTTGAAGGTCATTGTGGAAGAAGAAAGGAGCTTTTTCTACTGACACTCACAGGGCATAGTCAGAAGTTATAATGCAGAGTCCAGCTCCACCCTATAACAGCTAGAATTGACACATGATGAAATGGACTTCCTCCAGTGATAATAAGCACAAGCACCCTATCATTGAGGTTATATCAGCTACAACTGTATATCAAACCGTCTCCATACTGAGTGGCTTAAAGTAACAACCATTTATTCTTTCTTGTGAATCTGTGAGTTGGCTGAATTGACCCTGGCTGTGCCCACACTATGTGTCTCTCCTTAGCCTTTAGGCTTGCTAAAAGATGACTAATCCAAGATGTCCTCCAAGATGTCCTTGGCTGGAACAACTCAGCTCTTCTCCGTATGGTCTCATATCTTCCACTAGGCTAATGTGGGCTTATTCTTAGGATAATCACAGAAAAAATGTGGGAGAGGAAGTAAAAACTCACAAATGTTTTTTCAAACTTCTTGCATCAAGTTTGCTAATTGTATTGGCCAAAACAAGTCACAGGACTAATCCCAGAGGCAAAGTGGTAGGGAACTACAAAGTTAACAGTGGGCATGGATACAGGGAGAACATTAATTGGGCACATCATCAAAACAATCTATCACAGAGGTGTTGAAGGATAAACCTAATGTCCACTCATGAAAGAAGAGTTTGTAAAGTAGACTAGAATGGATGATCCTTAAGAGCCTCATTACACACCACAATGCTAGTTGGAAGAATAAATAGAGCACCAAATATGAGATATTGCAAGGAGAAAAATAGTCATGCCAGAGCCTGTGTCCCATGACTATGCAACAGTCTCTTTTTGTGTGCTGCCAGCATCAGGGAATTGAAGGAAAATCTATTCAAAGGACTCGGGCCAATTGCTCTACATGGAAATAGTAGCTCAGACTCTAGCTGCTCATTGTCTTTCCCTGGGAGTCGCTGTCTCCATTTCTCTGACAACATTAGTCTATGAGAACATCCATGGGGTTCAAAGATGGCTTCTTGTGTTTGATTTCCCAACAGTCAAACTGCTGGATCATCTTAGAACTAGGATATTAATGCAGGAAAAAAAAAAAAAAACTGTCCGAGGAAACTACTTGACTCCAGTCGAGTAGTTTCTAAAGTTCATTTCTAAATAAAGGTATTAACTCATGAAGACCAGGGTAAGGATTTTGGCCTAACTGAAGCTGACTTACTGAAACCAAGAGACTTAATTAAACACATGCACACATATTCACTCATTCACATAAAGTATTTAGAATTCAGATTTTTAAAAGCTAGGAATATTGAAAATGTAAAAGAAAGCAATCTATAACTGTAACTGCAAGTAAAGTTTACATCTTGCTAGCAAATGTGAGCTATAAAAATTCCAAGTTTTTGTGGTCTGGTTGAGGGAAAGACTATTTCCTAAGCTTCATACAGAGAAAAAGACACCTACACAATTACATACACATCAAACACACATATATGGGCACCTACAAATTCACGTATACAACAGCATAATACAAATATATTTACACTCAAACATACACATCAGTGTGCACACTTTTGTGCACAATGACACATTTATCTATATATCTTTACAGACACACTCATAAATAATTAGGCCCACAGACCCAGATATCACCATAGTAAAAATATATAAATGCATACTTATAGACACATACCCAAAAAGCGTATTTGAAAACATCAACATACAAGCCCTCATACACACAAAAACCCACACATGCAGTGAGCAGCACAGTCAGACAGATAAACACATAATCAAGATGCAAACACATCCCATTCACTGACATACCATTGAGTGAACCCAAACATAGAGGAAAAAGCACATGTATGTACATTTTATATGCATGCATTCACATGCATATAAAAACATATGCACATGCACACACATGCCACCCACCTAGGCATTTCACAAGGCCATGGATGATCTGGTGCCTATCTGCCTATCCAACTTGAGTACCACTGTCCCCTCTTCTGTCAGCTTTCCTTCCATTCCAAGAACATCCTAAATTCTCTCCTGTTCCAATGTCTGCACATTTTATTCCCCAGCTCTGCACATGGCTGACTCTCATCCTCTAGGCCTCTGGTTCAAATCACCTCCTGGATGAGGCCTTCCCAAAGTCACTGCATCATGTAAGTAAGACACTCAGTTCCTTCATCATACACTGTTTGAGTCCTAATAGCACTTATCACAATTTTGAAATGATACATTTGTGAGTGATTGTATATTATCTGTTTCTCTCACTCTACTGCAAGGCCCACATCTGCTTTATTCATCATTTATATCTCGAATCTAGCACAGTGCCTGGCAGACAGTAGGTACTCACTAAATAGCTGTCAAATATACAAATTCCTTGGAAGGAAGCCAATACATGATGTGTTTTTAAGCCAGCTACCATGGGAAAATTCTGGGAAATAGTGCCAATCATATCAAAATTATAGCATCCTAGAAGCAAATAATCTGGAGCAAATAATCTGGGATATTCATATACCAATGCCTGAAAGCCACTGATTAAGGGATCTTCCTGGAACATCTGGCCTGCTACACAAACAGGCAAAGCAATCTTTCAGGGTTCTGGGTTGAAGTGGGGGAATTCTCAGGCACAGAGATGCAGATGCAACTGGAAGCTAGTCAGAGTACACTAGAAAGTGAGGATGTAGCAGAGACCAGTGGTCTCTGCTGCCAGCCTGTGAGGTGGATTATCTTAGCAGCCAACATAGAGCAGGTCTGTGGGAAAGGGAACCCTATTTTTGACTGTGGATGGAAGTTAGAGCAGGGGAAAGCAATTCTTTAGCTGGCAATACTGCCTAAGGTAAACAGACCAGAGAGCACTGGGGTGCCAAAGATGATGGCAGTGTCCAGACTAAACAGATGACACCACTGTGGTTGGTCTATAGCAAGGGGTAGTTCAGGGCAAGTCAAACCCAAGAGATGAGAGAGGAGAAATGCTATATACGACACTCCACACTTGGAAAGTCCCAGGCCCTTCTGCATGTAAGACTCTCCAGCTGCAGGATGGGAAGTACTGTGGTTGGGACAGAGTTCTGCAAACAACTCTAAGCCTTTGAAATACATGTGCAAAGCAAGTGTCATTTAAGGATGGAAAATGTAACACTCAGCTGGTCTTGAGACACATGATATACTGTAAAGTAAACCTCATGACAGGAAAGCAGGCAGCTGTATCTGCTGCTTCTTTGTTCCCTCCCCATTTCCACCACACTCCCTGCCTCCAGCACTGGTGCTGATGCCAAAGTATAAAGTAAGGTTGTATTTGTTTTTTAAACAGAAATTGGAATCAGGTTGCATTCATTTTACTCTGCGTGCTAGTTATCACCAGAGACATGGATCCAGTCACCTTCACAGATGGCCCTGGATTTACAAGCTGGTCTATTTAAAACATCAAAGTCCTAATAAGATCATGGGTGGGGAAGGAAGTTCGCTGAAGAAAGGCACCTTGGCCCATATTGACTTGCCATGCACAAGAATATGGCATCAGTGTATTATAATTGAACTCTCTTATAAAAACTCATGCAATGAACTCATAAAATCCAGTTTTGGGAAAAGGAAAGTCTTTATGTAGAACCTGCTATGAACAATAAAATCTGAGCCTAATGGCTGAATGTCTCTGACCTATGATTCAGTTACCACCACCCCACCATCAATGCCATCTTGCTACCTTTGTAAAGTGCTCATCAATAAATGCTCTAGTTCGGTGGATCTCAAAGTATGATGCCAGTAGCCTTCTCACCACCATCATCTGGGAATGTACAGAGATACAAAATTTGGGGGCCCATCTCAGCCTACTGAATCAGAAACTTTGAGAGTGGTTCTACTCCATTTGTCTTATAAAACCCTTCAGGTGATTGCACTGTATACTAAAAAGTTGGGCACGGTGGCTCAAGCTTGTAATCCCAGCACTTTGGGAGGCCAACGCAGGCAGATCACTTGAGGCAGGAGTTGGAGACCAGCCTGGCCAACATGGTGAAACCCTGCTTCTACTAAAATTACAAAAATTAGCTGGGTGTAGTGGTGTGCACCTGTAATCCTAGCTACTTGGGAGACTGAAACAGGAGAATCACTTGAACCTGGAAGGTAGAGGTTGCAGTGAGCCAAGACTGTACCACTACCACTGCACCCCAGCCTGAGCAAAAAGTGAGATACCATTAAAAAAAAAAAAGTTGGAGGAACACTGGCCTAGACTGTCAAGCAGAATCTCCCTCCATCCCACTTTCTCACCCCTCTCTCACATACACAAGTAATGCTCCTGCTTGGAAGAACTAGGCAATTAGACCTTGTCAAATTTCCAAGAATGTTCCATTCAGAGTTTTATACATGAGTCATCATATGGTCTTTGTTACAATGAAAAAATGTTGACAAGTCTGGGGACAAGACTGTTCCTCCCCAGACGCACTGTTGGATGTCCCCTGGGTTATTCATACTAGGCAAAAACTCGAGCTTTGGAAGAGTAAGGCAGTTTCTCCCCACAACTGTCTGAAGTTCTTAGTAGTGATTTAATTTATATAAATATATATATTTTTTCATATATTGATTTCATTGCCTTTAGCTATATACCCAGAAGTGAGATTATGGGATGATATGGTAGCTTTATTTCTAATTTTTTGAGAAATATTCCTCTGTTTTCCATAATGACTGCGCTAATTTACATTCCCATCAAACAGTATACATTCCCTTTTCCTCCACGGTCTTGCCAACTTTTGTCTTTTTGATAATAGCTATTTTAACAGGTGTGAGGTGATTTCTCACTGTGTTTTTGATTTGCATATCTCTAAAGATTAGTGGTGTTGAACTTTCTTTCACAGACATTTTGGCCATTTTTACTTCTTTTCTTGAGAAATATCTATTTGGGTCTTTCACCTACATTTAAATTGGGTTGTTTCCCTTCTGTTAAGTTGTTGTAATTTCTTACATATTTTGGACATGATCCTCTGATCAGATGTATGGTTTGCAAATATTTTTTCAGTTCTGTAGATTATCTCTTCACTCTGCTGTTTCCTTGGCTGTGCAGAAAAATTTTAGTTTGATGCAATGCCTATTTTTGTTTTCATTGCCTGTGCTTTTGTAATCATATCCAAAAAATGACTGCCCGATCCAATGTTAAAACACTTTTTCCTGTGTTTTCTATGAGGAGTTTTACAGTTTCAAAACAACTTATATTTGAGTTGATTTTTTTTATATGGTGTCAGATAAGGGTTCAATTCCACTCTCTTGCATGTGGATATCTAGCAATATAGTTTGGATGTTTGTCTCCTCCAATCTTCATGTTGAAATGTGATTTGCAATGTTGGAGGTGGGGCCTAGTGAGAGGCGTTCAGGTCATGAGGGGTAGATTCCGCATGAATGATTTGGTGCTCTCCGGTGGTAATGAGTTCATGCAAACTCTGGTTGTTAAAGAGTCTAGAACTGGAACCTCTCCCCTTTCTCTCTTGCTCTCTCTCTCTATGTGACCTGCCTGCTCCCCTTATGCTTTCTATCAGAATAATGAGCCAAATAAGCCTTTTTCTTTATAAATTACCCAGTCTTAGGTATTCCTTTATAGCAATGCAAAATGAACTAACATATCTAGTTTTGCCAACACTATTTATTGAAGAGATTGTCATTTCTCCCATTGGAGGTTTTGGCATCTTTGTGAAAGACCATTTGACTGTAAATGTGAGGATTTATTTCTGGGCTCTCCATTCTCTTTCACTGGTCTACATGCCTGTTTTTCTGTCAGTGCCACGCTTTTTATATTGCTATAACTTCTTAGTAGATTTTGAAATCAGGTGGTGATGCCTCCAACTTTGTTATTTTTATTCAAGACTGCTTTGGCTATTCAGTGTCTTTTGTAGTTCTATATGAATTTTAGGGTATTTATTCTAATGCTTGTGAAAATGTCATTGTAATTTTGATACGGATTGCATTGAATCTGTAGATAGCTTGCGTAATATCAACATTTTAACAGTATTACTTTTTTGAATCCATGAATATGGGATGTATCACCACTTAATTACTTTCATCAATGTTTTATAATTTTCAGTATACAGATATTTCACTTCCTTGGTTAATTTTATTCTTAAGTATTTAACTTGTTGATGCTGTTATAAATAATTTTTTTGATTTCTTGTACTGATAGTTCAGTGTTAGTGTATAGAAATGCTACTAACTTTCTAGCTTGATTTTGTGTCCTGAAAATTTACTTTATTAGTTCTAAAAATTTTGTGATGGAGTGTTTAGGATTTTTGATATATAAAATCATGTCATCTGCAAAAAGGAACAGTGTAATGATTCCACTACTGATCAGCACAGAAGTTTTGACCTGCTCCATTTCCAACCTAGGTCAGTTCACCCCTCCTTAAGCAACCTGCTGGTATTCCACTTCTAGGAGGTCACCATCTTGATGCCAAGCTTAGTGCAGACACAATTCCAGGTTGGTTGCCTTTTTGTCTTACCTAATTGCTCTGCCTAGGAATTTGACAAATGAAGCTGTCATCTGTTATAATAACAATGCCTTTTTCTGGAATACCACCTGAAAGAACTGCCTGACACTGTTTAAAATCAACTTTTTTTTTTTTTTTAAGACATAGTCTCACTCTGTCTCCCAGACTGGAGTGCAGTGGTGCAATCTCAGCTCACTGCAACCCCCACCTCCTGGGTTCAAGTAATTCTCTTGCCTCAGTTTCCTGAATAACTGGGATTACAGGTACATGCCACCACGCCCAGCTAATTTTTGTATTTTTAGTAGAGATGGGGTTTCACTATGTTGGCCAGGCTGGTCTTGAACTCCTGATCTCAAGTGATCCAGCTGCCCCAGTCTCCCAAAGTGCTGGGATTACAGGGGTGAACCACCAGTCAACTTTTTCTTAATAAGTAGGAGTACACTCTATAATAATGATAAAATGTATAGTATAATAAATACATAAACCAGTAACATGATCATGTTACTATCAAGTATTATGTACGGTACATGTCATACATTTACATATGTACATGTACTGTACATATGTTATACTTTTATATGAATGGTAGCAGCATAGGTGTGTTTATACCCATATCACCACAAACACATGAGCAATGCATTGCAATATGACCTCATAATGACTATAACATCACTAAGTGACAGGAATTTTTCAGCTCTATTATAATCTTTTGGGACCACCATCATAGATGCCATCAGCTGTTGGCCAAAATGTTGTTATGCAGTGCATGACTGTAATATGTGTCAAAGGCTTAAAATCACTGCGTCTCTCACAGTAAATGCTTAATAAATTGTAACTATCATTGTCATCAGTTTTATTGAGCAGTAAGATGCCAGCACACAAAAAAATGATAAAGAGACTTACTATTTACCGAGTGTCTATTGTCTAACAAACACTGGCTAAACACTTTGCATAAGTTTCATTTAAAATAAAACACAGTGCAGTACCATTAACACTGCTCTTTCAAATACTAAAAATGTTTCCAGAATTGCTAATTTACCAAAGTTGCTTATCTGTCCACATGCACATTATAGATATGATACACATATAATACTTTCTGGACTATTGATGCTACTTTTAACACCATATGGAGTGTTAAAACAGTGGCAGTTATAAGGCTGAATATTGAGTTCTCCTAACTCACCCAATATAATTCTGAACACAACCCTGACATCCAAATTAGACAAAACACAAATCTGAGCCTCACTCTGAATCCAGCCTAACCTTATCTATAAATTAACAAACTAAACCTAGTATAAACAATCATACTCAAAACTTAAAATTAATCTTGCTTCTATGCCAGAGTCAAGAGTTTTTCTTGACCAAACCTATCCTAAAATCAAAACAAACTTAAAACTGGCCATAGTCTGAGCCAAACCTAAACATCACCTTAAATCTATCCCTTCATTAAACCAAACTCGCCCTCCCACAACAGCTGGCTCCAGGCTCCATCATTAGCACTGGTTCTGATCAACAGGTAGCACCTATTTAGAGTGATGTATTGACAATTTTCTTGCATTCACATCTGGGTTTAGTAAGCATTACTACTTTAATCAATTAGTGATGGCTGCAATGGAGGAAGGATTGGCAAGGGGCAGAATTTACATCACATGTTTGTCAATTCTATTCCCAACCCTACCTCTAACCAACCTAATCTCAAATTGCAACCTTACCTTATATACAACAATTAGCATCGTAAATCCTAACTCAGAATTTTGGAGGGCCACAGGCAAAGCCCCTAAACTGTCATCCTAACCCCAACAATTAAAAGATAAATTTGAATTGCTCCCAAAATTTATTCAGTTGAACCATATGAAACTGAAGGTATTTGGCCATTTTTGACTTTCAAAAGTGTTAGTTACCTTTATATAGTTTAACCCAATAATTTACGTTTCTCAGACCAGGCTCCTTGACTGAAATGGTGGAGGCAAACATACAGAGGGAATTTCAACCGTACTAAAGCAAAATATATTTCTTATTGCTATTCCTCTCCTTGATGTGGTAAGAGCTATGGGGGCAAGGCCAGAACTCAAGAAAGCAACATCTGGTTGGAGCAGGAGGAATCAATTTTTCTATGGTCTTACAATAAATTAGCAAATGGAATCTCATGACTTTAGGAGCAAAAAAGACTCCTCTTCCTCAGCCCTTATGCCCCCTTCTCTCTCCCCTCTCCTTCTTCTCTCTCCAGCATCCTGTCTCAACCCACCTCTTCAGAGTCTGATTCTAGTTCTCTAGGGACTTAAAGGAGTCACACGACATCTGGAATTCCCCAGCAATTCTATCTGGTTTTCATAACATCTTCATTTTATAACTAGCTTGTGGCTGTTTCGGGATTCACAAGACAGCTACTGCAAAGAGAGCCCTTAATTTGGGGGAACAGACGGACAGCCCGTGCTCCAAGGAGGAAGCCCCCAAAGCTGAAGCCATCATAGATTGGAAACAACCTAAATATCCATCAATAGGGGGGTAGTTAAATAAACTAAATTCATATAATGCAATGTTATGCACATTTAACAGAAGTGAGGTAGAATTTTACATACTCACATGGAAAGAACTTTGAAGTATCTTGTGAAGTAAAAAAAAAAAAAAGCACATTGTGGGTCAAAATGTAGAGTGAATTGAGTGTTGGGGTGGTGCACATGCACACATGCACAAATGTGTAGAAAGTATCTGGAAAGAGAAACGCCAAAACAATGACAATGGTCATTTCAGGTCAGGAAAAGTACTAGGAAGAATGGTCAATGGGGACTCTGAAAGCATCCATAAAACATGACTCTTTTTTTTTTTTTTTTTTTTTTTTTTACAATAAGAATATATCCATGTTTACTCATATGATTAAAATTAAACAATTTTTAGGCCAGGCATGGTGGCTAACGCCTGTAATCCCAGGACTTTGGGAGGTCGAGGCAGGCAGATCACCTGAGGTCAGGAGTTCGAGATCAGCCTGGCCAACATAGTGAAACCCCTATCTCTACTAAAAATGCAAAATTAGCCAGTCATGGTGGTGGGCACCTGTAATCCTAACTACTTGGGAGGCTGAGGCAGGAGAATCACTTGAACCTGGAGGCAGAGGTTGCAATGAGCCAAGATCACACCATTGCACTCCAGCCTGGGTGACAAGAGGGCAACTGTCACAAAAAAAAAAAAAAATTAATTTTTAAAATCATCAAACTTTCTTTTTGCAATAGGCTTTTCTTTTAAACAAAAGTCTTTGAGTTTCTCTATTACTTAGCTGGTAGCTACTAACCCCAGCAACCGCCAGAGGTCCAGACAGAAGAGCCCCAGCAAGAAACCCACCTACATGAGATCCTCACCTTACCATCAGGGGTTGGATTTTGAGCACAGCTTCAATGACACAACCGCAATGTGAAATCCAAGCATTTTTTTTTTAATTGCTTATGGATCCTAAGCTACGCAGGGTGGACAGAGAGAGGCACACAGCAGTCCTCCTCCATTCCCAGGTCACACAAGGCAAGAAGGAAGAGCCAGGCAGAGAGCACTCGTAGCAACTAACAGTATATATAAGAGAATATGGTATGAGTCCTTTTAAGTTTTCAGGTAAATGCCTAAAAGGAAGGGGTGGGAAAGTGAGAAGCCCTGTCTACTAGGAAGGAGAGATGCCTCCAAGTTCTTATGTTTGGCCACGGGCTTGAATTGTTTGGGTGTGGTGCTCTTCTAATGCCCAGACAGCAACCTTTTCTGTGTCATTCTCCCTACAGTTTATGCCTGAAGGTTTTTTTTAATTTATCATTTCCACTTTTATTTTAGATTCAGGGGTACATGTGCACATTTGTTACATGGCTATGTTGTGAGATGCTGAGGTTTGGGGTATGAATGATCCCATCATGCAGGTAGTGAGCATAGTACTGTAGTAGGTAGTTTTTCAGCTCTTTCCTACTTTTTCTCTACCCTCTTTAGTAGTTTCTAGTGTTTCTTGTTTCCACCTTTATGTCCATGAGTACCCAAGGTTTAGCTCTCAGTGTGAGTAAGAACATGCAGTATTTGGTTTTCTGTTCCTGCATTATTAATTCACTCAGAATAATGACCTCCAGCTGCATCCATGTTGCTGTAAAGGGCATAATTTCATTCCTTTTTATAGCTGCATAGTATTCCATGGTATATATGTACAACATTTTATTTATCCAATCTACCACTGATGGACACCTAGATCGATTCCCTGTCTTTGCTATTGTGTTCATGGCTAGTGCTGTGAGTCATATTTTGCTTAAGGTTAAGAGCTAACCTAGTTTGGTTTCCCCAGAAGCAGACTCTGAGACAAAGATTCAAGTGCAGTTGTTTTATTCAGAAGGTGATCTCAGGAAATACCAGTAAGGGAGAGAAGAAAGAAAAGGCAGTCAATAAAGTGTATATTATCAATCAGGTTATGGCTATGGGCAACTGGAGCATGATCCTGGCAGGGAACTCCAGAAGCCAGCATTGCACATACACTGCAGAGTTATCCCACCTGAGAGATGAGGGAGCTAAGGTATTTATACATCAAATTCTACTGCACACTGGTTGAGGGATGCTCCTGAGGAACATTAATTCTCTGGTACTTCTGGCTTGCCATATGCTTGGGCCACCTGGACCCTCGTGGCCAGAGAAGCCTTAAGTAAAGACATGAAGGCGATGGCAATTGGAAGTTGGATAAAAACAAAATCTGAACAATAAATCCACAAGCTGTACAGATCTGCACCACTATTCCACTGAGTATTGTTCAAGAAGCCTCTGAGGTTCTCTCTAAATGTCCAGGCTGAGTGTCGTCTTTCAGAAGAAGAGGCTCCTTTGAAAGAGATTCCCAACACACCTCATGGTTAGAGGTCATTGCAGCTCATACAGCAATTGACATCGGAAGTCCTACTCTGTCATTTCCCTGCCTAGGAATGCCCAGCAAGCCAAGCTGCCTGCCTTCATGGGAAGCCCCGTGGTCTGTGCTCCCCTTACAGAAAAGGAGAAATGACATAGAACAATTCTCTTCTTCAGGCATTGACTGCAGCTGAATCTAACAACAAAACCAATAGAGACCAGGTGTCACTTTTTACATGATTCAGCCCTCCCAGTGATCATATAATATGGTGATTTAAAATCTAGATTCAAACCAAACTTTTCTTAGGTGTATGTCAGGGACAGGCCACTGTACCTCTCTAAGCCTCACCTATAAGGTATGCAAATGCCTGCCTCATAGGCTCGTGTGCTGTGCACACACATACCTAGAAAACATGCATAAGCACTGAACACAATTCTTGGCACACAGTTAATAGTGAACAAATGTCAGCTGGTCCAGAAACCAAAATTTTAACAATTTACTTAACACCTGCTATCTTCTCAACCTACTTCTTGGAGCTATGGTAAAGAAACAGAGAAAACCTCATCTCTCTTCAAGCAGCAGTAATATGAGTCACACGACTATGAGTCCTCAGACAGGAAGTCTGGTCCCTTGGGTCGAGAGGCTGCAGCCAGTAATGCAGAGGTGGAAATCAAAGAAGAAACTGATATGGAGAGGGTACACTCTGTGACCCTGTAACCTTGGGTAGTAGGAAGATGCTCCCATCCCCCAGCCCACCCAGCCCAACTAATCCAAGTGCAGCCATCCTGCTTCTATTGACCGGCCCTGCTCTGATTTAAATTTCAAACAGCCCACAGTTCTATTCTTTCCTCACCATCCCTGAAAGCTAACCATTATGGATTTTACAGGCCTCAGAGCCCTCGGCTCACACACGCGATTTGCACAATCTTTGCATAAGGAAAAAGGCAGTCGATGCAAACTGAATTAATTGTAATTGACCATAATATGCTTACAGAAATGCCAAGGAGTTTTCATTAGCAGATAAGCTCCAAAGTATCTGCCAGATGATTTACATCTGCATGAACACACTGCATGGCCACAGTTAATTACGAGACCTGCCACAGAAGGTGCTTCATCAAACTCTGGCAGAGGCCTTCCAAGGGCCAGTGACACCTCCAGGGACCGACACATCTTGACACACTTCCTTTGAAGAGCTTTGAAGCTACTTCTTGTGATGAAGCAGAGCCAAGCTGCCCCTGCTGGGCTCAGGCTGGGCCCTGCCTGCTTCTTCAGCCTCTGTGTCTTTCTTCTTCCCTCCCTTGGAGTGGCTGATCCTTCCCACTCCATCTCACAGCCTCAGTCCTTCTCCTTCAGGTCATCATTGTTAAGGCTGTCATCGAACTTGTGTCCTGGTTCAGATAACAGACTTTCATTTATTTATTCTTTTTCTAGCAAGTATCTCCCAAGTGCCTCCTGTATGATAGCCTCTGTGCTATCAGATACAACACAGACATGGACCCATTGCATGGAGCTTAAAGAATAGTGATGGCTGAATGATTAATCATATTAACATCAAATGGTGATAATGGAATGAGCAAAAAGAATGTGGTAGTAGGGGGGAAAGTAGGGCTCTTAGAGAATATGGATGAAGAAGATTTCTTAGAGGAGGTGATGTGTTGAACTGAGACCTGAGGCATGAGAAGGTACCAGCTATGTGAGGTGTTAGGCAAGAATGTTGCAGGCAGAAGAAACGGTATGTGCAAAGGCCCCAAGACAGCAAAGCAGGTGGCACGTTTCAGTGAATGAAGGCTTATGAGGCTGCAACATGTAATATGAGTGAGGTAGAGAATGGAGGAAGGTGAGGCAGGAGAGATCATGCAGGACCTTCCAGGCCAGGCTCACAAGGACCTTAGATTTAATTCCAAAAAGACTGTATGAAAGGGATTCAAGTGAATCACTTTGAGTGGAATAAGGTATTTTTAAAAATCCCTCTGGCTGGTTGGAGTGACAGAAAAAAAGATTCTTGAAGACATGCAGAAAGACCAGTTAGAAGAAAGCTGCTAGAAGAAAGACCAGTTAGAAGAAGCTGTGAGAGCCATCCAGGCAAGAGATGATGGTGTTCAGAAGCAAGCTGGGGTAGTGTCAGGTGGGTAGGGGACAGGGCCTCTATCTTGGGGTCCTGTGTCTGAGCATTTTTTTTTGCCTGATACCTCCAGCAATCAGAGGTCAAACTTGATCTCAGTAGCCTCCATCCCTGGAGTCATCAGCCTCATCCCTGTACTCCAGAAAACAATCCAGTACTTCTGGGACTGATGATGACCACCTCTTGCCTGAATTCTCTAGAACAGCGCTATCCAATAGAAACACAATAAAAACCACATATATAACTTTAAATTTTCTAGTACGTTTTAATAATGTAAAAAGAAACAGATGAAATTAATTTTAGTACTATATTTCTATTTACCCCAATATCTCTCAAATAGTATCATGACAAGATGTAATCAACATAAAAATTATTGATGAGATATTTCACCTTTTTATTCATGCTAAGTCTTCAAAACCCAGTATGTATTTTACACTTACAGCATGTGTCATTTGGAATAGCCACTATTTTTTTTTTTTTTGAGACAGAATCTCATTTTGTCACCCAGGCTGGAGTGCAGAGGTGAGATCTCGGCTCACTGCAACTTCTGCCTCTCGGGTTCAAGCAATTCTGCTGCCTCAGCCTCCGGAGTAGCTGAGATTACAGGTGCCTACCACCATGCCCAGTTAATTTTTGCATTTTTAGTAGAGATGGGGTTTCACCATGTTGGTCAGGCTGGTCTCAAACTCTGACCTCGTGATTTGTCCACCTCGGCCTCCCAAAGTGCTGGGATTACAGGTGTGAGCCACCTTGCCCGGCCCTGGACTAGCCACATTTTAAGTGTTCAAGAGTTATCTGTGGCTACTTTTAGTACTACAATTACTGCTGCCCCAATCACTACCACCACCCACTGGTGGTGAGCAGCAGGTAGTATGCCCTGGGCCATAAGTGCTTTGTGTCTGTTACTTGTAATCTTCAAAATACCTCAATGCGATAGATGTCATCATTAACATTATGTTACATATGAGGAAACTGAAGATAAGAAGTGACAGAAGTGGAAAGTAGACAAAAGAGGATGGTTTGTATTTCCCTAAATTTGGTACCAAAAAGAAGGAGTAATAAGTATAAAACAACCTCCACATGCCCCTATCTTCTTTGACTCTGTCCCCACCTTCTTCCCATTTTTGGAGTCAGAAAGCCCTCATCTGCCCTGATGTTGCCCCAAAACTGGAATTCCTTAGCTCCAGTGGCAAGCTCAATCCTCCTCCAGAGTTGCAAATCAACAAGAAGGCAGGAATCAATACTGAATACACCATAAGCCCATTTCCCCAGACTGATAAAAGTTCAGATCCAGGGCAGGTGAAGAGGATTACAGAAAAGGTTAAACCTTTCATCCTGTCTCTTTCTATCAGCCAGTGTGCACTAGATGTTTCTAACAACTATGATTAGCTCCTTTTTAAAGTTGTAGTGGAATTTAATTAAGCACACTCTATGCTGTGTGGCTTCTTAAAGCAGGCACAATGTAAGGAGCAGACTGGTGATAAGCTAAGAGAATGTGTGGGTACTTGTTGCCCAGGGGCTATTCCTCAGAACTATAGTCTCCAGGGTGCACAGCTGGTGGGACTCAAGACCTCTATGCCTGTGGACATATGCGAATGTCTTCATTTCCCAACCACCCTACACACATGCACACCCTGACTTACACAACATGCTCTCCACACCTCTAACTACTCAAAAGTCCTCACTCATGCAAAGGCAAGTACGTTGACATAAGCATGTACTATACATGTATATGTATGTACACCCAGGTAGGCATCTATGAAGTCACAAGTATGTACATTTAATCACCCACACATACTTATTACCCATATTTTGTGAATGGAACCATCCATCACCTAGTCCCAAGTCAGAAATTTAAAAGACATTTCCAGCCTCTCCCTCTCTTTTTCTCTCCATTTCCAACCTATCACCAAGTCCAAGTGACTCTACCTCTTTAATAATTTTTGGAATTCTTCTCATTTTCTCGTTAATAGCCAACACCCTGAACCAAACCCAATTCACCATTGTTTCTCTCCTGGATGACTGAACTGGCAAAATATGGTCAGCACGAGTAAGCATGGTATATCAGGGATGAGAGAAATTATCAATGGCAGATTCATGAGACATTTTAAAGAACTCGATCAGGAGACAAGCTCAGAAACAGGAAACTGAGATCAATAAAAAATAGACCTTGGAAGAGCTGGTTTGAAAGACAAGGAGAACGAAGGCCAGAAAAAATTGAAAGCAAGAAAAGAGAAATTTTCCAAGAAAAAATAACCAGATGCAATATACTGCAAGGAAGTGAATAAAAGGTCATTAAAAATTGAACTGTCGATTTGACCACAAGGAAACCAGTGAGGATCTTGACAAAGGCAGTTTGAGAGAGACATTAAAAATACTTAGAGGTGGTAGGAGATGAAGAAGTCAGGTGAGTGAATGTAGACTATTTTTCAAATAGATGGCTTTGCAACGGCATTAACCAGGAAGAGAAAGAGAGAGAGGAGGTGCTGAGTAGAAGGGGTCCACGGTAGACATTGATTGCTCTGTCTTCCATGATCATACACACCTTTCCTAGGGAACTGCTCTCCAAGAACTCCAACAATGAGATACAGATAACAACAGCCAATCAGAGTGCCCCTTTTCACAGGTGACAGTGACTGGTCCAAGAATAAACTCATGACCCAAGTAGAGCCAATCAGAACTCTTCATCAGATTTTGTATTTATTCAAACTAGATGACAATGGTCCCTTTCCCCTTTGATGACAAGCTGCAGGAATTTGGTCTGGCACTACCTACAGACAAGTTTCCCTCACAAGGAAAAATAACTGAAAGGAATGCTAGCATGAGGATAAGAATAGAGATGAAGAGTGGTCATATGTTAGAATCTAGTTGTTCCTGTAGCCAGCTCCACTCCTGCCTCTTCCACAATTTGTCCATGTAATATAATCAACATCTGTGTTTCACTTAAACTAGTTTCACTTGGATTTCTGTCCCTTGAAACCTTCCAAAAATATCCCAATGAGGAACTGAGTCATTACATTGATCAGAGGAATTTTGCTCACTTCTTTTGGATAAGCATATTGTAGACTGAAAGTTGTCAGTGAGTGTAATGGGAACAATTGAAAGAACAGGACATTACTGACAAAGTGAGGTCTTTGGAGCAACATGCATGGCTATAACTAGAAGGATTCACATCAAACATTCAACTGGAAGTGGGCAGGTCTGGCTCTGTAATTTGTAGGGCCCAGTGCAAAATGAAAATTTGGGGCCCCTTGTTCAAAAATTATGATGAATTTCAAGGTGACAAGAACAGAGCATCGCCATCACAAGGGGCTTTTCTGACAGTGGGGCCCTGTGTGACTGCACAAGTCATGTGCCCATAAAGGCAGCTCTGGAGGGGGCATACTCTGTAAGTTAGGTTCAGGAAGGCTAGATGGTATGCAATCTAGATAGACTCCAGTAAAAGTGTAATAATAATCCAGATGGCAACATTTGGGGGTTGCAGGGATGAAATTCAGGTGGAGCTTCTATTTCTTCTAAGAAGAGGTAGACTTATCTGCTGTGAGTAAAAGAGTTGGTTTTGGGCGGAGGCAGAAGAAAGGTTAAATAGATGCTAGAAGATAAAACACGGGGAGCTTTAGAAAATTAATCAATTAGTTATGAATCTTGTTCTCTGAAAATGTGTAAACTCCCAGTAAGGACCAATGTAGCAAGCAGTGAGCTGAAGTACCTTTGAGAGCCTTGCAGAGTTTGATTATACACCACAGCATGTCATCGGCTGCCAGCCTCCCTACACAACTGTTATATGCTTATTCAGGACTCCCTGGCTGTTCTCTAAAATCAAAGCTTCACTAATAACCATATTTAGTATTTCCCAAGGACTTCACAAGCCATCATTAGTTAATAACTCAATGTAGTTGAAGAAAAGGCACAAAACAAAAGTCTGTAAGAACCAGGTGCCTTTCGTTTTCATGGCATAAGAAAAGGTTTCTTATACCAGGAGTCCGTAAGTTCTGGAATTATATGCGACCATTGTGTATATGAGTATGTGTGCATATGTGTGTGCAGGCTGTGTGTGGAAAAGAGCCTTACTAGGTCCTCGCAGGGACATCTGGACCCAAAAGAGGAAAGCATCACAGCGTTGTAGGAACAGTTTAAGGTACAGATTCAAAAAGCCTGGGTAAGGACCCAGGTTTACCCACCTAATAGTTGTCTGATATCATACAAATCACTTCCCTTCTTAGTGCCAGAGTATCCTCATCTGTAAAATAGGAAGAATGCCTTTCTCTGAACGTTGGAATTACATAAATTCTATAAGTAAAAGTCCTGGCACAAAGTCAGAATTGAGTAGACTGATTTCGACTCAACTCTCTGTCTTCCATCTTTGCATTCACTCCACAGCTACTGATTCAGTACCTACTGTGTGACGGATTCTGTTCTAGACCCTCGGCACACAGTAGTGATGAGAACAGAGCCACTGCTTTTTAATTAACCTCTTGAAGTAAGTGCTATGAGAAAGATAAAGCAGGCCAGCGGTAGGAAGGCAGGAGCAAAGTCAAGCCTCTATTTTATATGGGGAATCCAGGAGGCCATCTCTAAGAGTCTTTGGGCAAAGATGTGAAGGAGGTGAGAAAGCAATCCTTACGGAAATATAGAGATAATTCTTGGTAGAGGGCGGAGTGGCAATGGAGGCCCTGAGGTGAGAACATGCTTGACATTTTGGGGAAAAGCAAGGATCTTTCTGATGTTCTCACTTCACTAGGTAGGGGAGTCCCTGGGATTGTGGAGTAGAACACTCCCCAAACCTGTGGGTACAAGTTCTCTCCAACAAGCCTGAAAGGGGAGCTAGGCCAGGAATCTGTGCACACACACACCAAGCCCCTAATTTTGCCTGAATGGCCCTCAGAAAAGTGAAGTTCGTCTCTAACTGGGGTTACCCATGCCCTGGCCCTCAAGCACTCTGCTGGGAGAAAGGCCCTTTCTCCATTGTGTTTTTGGAGAATCTTGTGTCTACAGGTTCCCTCCAGTTATTTATTGTTGCATAACAAACCACCTCCCAACTTGGTGGATTAAATCATTCACAGATGGTTCTCAATTTATGATGGTTCGTTCCACTTACAATTTTTCAACTTTATAGTGGTGTGAAAGTGATACACAACCAGTAAAAAAACATCTTTTAAGTATCCAACCACTCTGTTTTTCACTTTCAGCACAGTATTCAATAAATTACATGAGATATTCAACACTTTATTTATTTATAGACTTTGTGTTAGATGACTTTGCCCAACTATAGGATAATAGGTGTCCTGAGCACATTTAAAGTAGAAGAGGCCAAGCTATGTTGTAGCTCTTCATTCTGCTACATAGCAGCAGCTTCACAGGCAAGCTAGATTGGGAGAAGTCGTGGTGTCATAATAAGCCAACTTCTGAATCTGATTTTTTTTTTTTTTCAAGAAGCTTCCCTCAGCGATTCTTCACTACTTATTAATGACATCCAACACAGAGAATCTTTCAGTGGAATTGCTTTGAGAAAGGGGGTCAAAGATAACAACTAAGCCTGCATGTTCTGGGGACAGATATACCTGGACTCATACACCTTTCTTTGTCAATTAGCAAACTGATGACGTTGGAGAAGTCTCTTGATCTTTATAGCCATCAGTTTCTTCATCAGTAAAGCTCAGTGGTAATAGTACCCAGCTCACAGACTGTTGGGAGGTTAGATGAAATAAAATGTGGTAAGTGCTTAGCATAGTGCCTGGTATGTACTGAGCATTTGATACACTGTTACTGTTTAGCAGCAGCACTAGAAGAATCAGAAGCAGGAGTGGCATTGAATTTTGTTTAAAATCACTGTCACAATTTGCAAAGTTGTAAGATACAGAAGTCAGAATTTCTCAGTTAAAACCAACAGAGGAAAGCTCTCTACTTCTTAAGTTGCAAGACTTTACGACAAACACATCCTCACTTATGAGTTTATTTATAAAAGAGGTGGTATACATAAAGGACTTTGCTCATTTGGGATAATACTGAGGAACGTGAGTACTGCTATATAGTCATTTTATTCCCCTTTCCAGTGTTTATTCATTGACTAAAAGCAGAGTCTCTCAACCTGGAATCTGACATTTGAATGGGATAATGGTTGCGGAAAAGGCAAAGGGCTATTCTGTGCATTCCAGTTCCACAGAATTGCTGGCCTCTACCCATCAGATGTCAGTTGCATCACTCACTCACCCAAGGCATGGTAATCAAAAACGTCTTTAGACGTTGCACGTGTCCTGGGGCAAGGGAGAATGGAATCACCCCCAGTCAAGAATGACTGGCTTAAATGAATGTCTTTGCCGAATTTACCATCTCTGGACCTTGAAAAAAGCTTATTCTAATCCAAGGAACTCTAGGTGTAAAATGTCTCTGGAAAAGTGGAGTTGGAACTGTGGGTTTCAGATCCAGCTCAATATTAGAACTATCCAGAGAAAAGGTAGCTGAGAGGTTTGGAAGAAAGAGGACTTCTGGGATGTCTGGGTAAATTACCAAGGGATCTTCTGGAAGTGATTACTAACATATCTGGTCTTGCAATGAACATTCTAGAATGTACTGAGGTTCTATATACTGGTTAGCAAGCAGGCATGTTGCTGCAAATTCTAGAAAAGAAAAGAAGATACCAAGAGGACCCCCAAATTGATGGCCTCCAGATAAACTTCCACTGGCTGGTTGATTCTATGTAGCACCAAGGTAAGAGTGAGATGGCATTGACTTGATCCTACCACACAGCTGAGGACTAGTGGTTGTGTAAGGAACACTGAATGAGTACTGGATAGGCTTGCAAATCACGAACTAACTTCCTCCAAATAGGAAGTCTGATCAAGGTAAGCACTCATCCTAGTGTGCCCAGAGCATTTCCAGTTTATGTCTGTTGTCCTGACGTAAGCATAAAAAACTCCTGCTTTTACTCTCAAAATTGTTCTTCACTATTCGAATGACAAATTATTTTGTCATCTTTAAGTGACTTTTTGCATTCTAAATTTTAAGAACCTATAATCCTGGGAATCAAAACTTGTATTCAATTATTTGGGCAGTATTTAAAGTATTTCACATCTCCATACATCTACAACAGATAATTGTGATGCTTTGGTTTAAGGGTTTGATGGCATTTTTGTATATTTTATGATCTCTTTGCCCTGAGAATGGCAGAAGATGCCTCAAAAACCTTCAGAGTCTTCACACTAAATGGATGTGTCACGTGATGTAAATTCACGTCACGGGGGCACTGATTCCCTGGCCTCTGTCTTAGGTGCCTTTTCCATCCCATCATGGGCTGGTCACTACTCCAGCCACAGCATCCATTCAGAATTGATTAATATGGTGAAGGAAAGGCACTAGAAGTAACTGAATACCTGACCTAATTCTCAAGGAATCAGTTTAGGGAAACAGCTGTTATCACCCCAAAAGAGGTTATAGCAGCTGGAGATCACTTAGCTGACCACTCCCCAACATAGCAATGGACTACAGAGGAAGAATTAAAAGGGGAAGCATAGCTACCAACAGGCAAATACTTTTTGGTAACCAAAAGTGTGGCATGCTACATCCAGTCGAAACAGATGGCATATTCAGGTGAATTGGAAGCTATTACTGAAGATGACGGTGAGAGGGCATGGGTAGATACACATCACAGCACAAGAATTGGAGGAATAACCAAAGAAGTTGAGAAGATTACACTAACAAGCAAAAATGGTACAAAAATCCAAGATTGCTCAGCCTTATGAGAGGGAGAAGAAAAAGATGAAGGAAAAGCTACATTTAGGGAAGATTATGAAGAAAGGAGGTTGCTGGAAGCTGATAAAGCTACCCTAGGCAAAAGGAAAATAGAAGCTTGTAAAGCTAAAAGTGATGTTGGAGGTGAAGATGCTCTTTTGCAAACCATAACTTATGACCTTTACATCATATATTGTAAATATTACCAGATGGCACAACTATGGGTTTTTCTGGCTATCATGAGGAACAGCAGCTTTTCACGGTTGAACAAACCTACAAAGAAATCATTCAAGATGATGTGAAGAAAACAGTGACCACTGAAAAATCCCTCCACCAATCTCCCTCCACCTCCTATGAGATAATGGAGAAAATCATTAAGACTGTTGCAGAAAGTAGGGGAGAACATTTGGTGTTTGTGTGTATCTTCTAATTTTCTTGAAATGTGTACACACTGCCATTCCAACCATAGCATATGACTATGAAAGACACTTCACAATGTAACCAAGAGAACAAAAAATCCATTCTAATTTTTTCTAATTTTAAAGAAGTATCCAATACATGTAACCATTGGCCATATCCACCAATACATACAATTTCTCTCTAATTAAAGACATATGTTTATTCATTAATTTTTTAAAATGTTACTCTACCAAAAAAAATAATAATAATAAGCTGCACGCCCCTATGACAACCTTACAGGTCATCTCCGGCTTTGCGTTTCTTGCCTCCCTACAGACATCTTCCATTTTGCTTGCTACTGAGGCAATCTTATATCTTTAGTGGAGTCTGCGGCTGCCTTTCTGTCAACCACTGTTCTCATTCAGATCTTTCCAGAGTCTTTGGTCTGGTTTGCACACTCAGAAATGTGACCATGTAGTATGTTGAAAGAGGCTGACTTCAAACTGAGATCTACAGTCCAGTGTTCTCTCCCACCTCTCCGTGGAATCATCAATATTGGCCTAAAGCCAGATGCACTGGGAAGACCCCTGATAAGGATGAGGAAGGATCAAGGGTACCCTGTGTCCCAGCCTCTCTGTTAATCACACCCGGTCTACCTGAACATGAATGAATCCACCCAGTGCTGAGAGCTGAGAATAGAAAGATCATCTCTAGGGGCCTGGTACCACCCACTCACGCCAGGGAAGGATTTTAAGAGTTGGTGAGACGTAGTAAAGATTTATACTTCAAAATTATAACCCTGGAAATAGGATGGAAGATTGATAGTAGTGGTCAATGACTAAGAGTGGGCAGTCAGTTAAGAACACAAAATTCTGTATACAAAATTAGGCACAAACTTGAATATGTATTTAGAATATGAAAATAACTCAAACTACAAGTTTTTAAAGTGGCAGATACCACTAACATTAAAAACTCCTGAAAAATAACATATTTTGTTAATTAGCACACTGATTCAACTTCACAATAATTTTTCCTACATTTTGTTGCCCGCAGTCTTTGATCTCCTCTTCATACGATAATGAGCTTCTAATGTCATTTTCTATAGGAAGGAAAGAAAAGGAACTCAGACTTTCTAAACTATTTTCCCTTTGGCGTGGTGGAGTGAAACTGGTACCTTTAGCCTCACAGCTTTAATATTGGCAATGCCACCTAAATTTTTAGGATTGTTGACAAATTGGAAAAATTTCCTATCAAGTTTATTTTATAGATGAGCGGTAAGATTTCAGGACATTTCAAAAGTTTTCTTGTGTAATCAGTAAGCTTAAAATGGTTTGAGTTGACAACATTCATGCCGTTGTTCAAGTGCTCTTGAAGGGACAATGCAAATGAGAGGTCTTGAAGTTTAAATTCTACAAGCTTCTTGATAAATCCACTTCTGAATGGTTTACTACAGTGTCAGGCCTTGTCACTCCCTGGGCCCTCCTTCCTACTCATTGTCCATCATGTCCCTGTCATTCAGTCTTTTCCAACCACTCTATCTTTCTTTCACATAATGTTCACGTTCTTTTCCAGTTATTGGGCTTTTGCACAGGACGTACCACCTACCTGGAATTCCCTTCCTATGACAACATGTCTCTTTTCATTTCTCTAACTCCTTCAGATCTTCCTTTCAGTTACCATTCACTTCTGGATGCCATCCCTCACTATGTTAAATCCCCTATCATATCATAAGCTTTTTCTTTCTTTCTTTTTTTTTTTTTTTCTTTTGGATAAGGAGTCCTGCTCTGTCACCCAGGCTGGAGTACAATGGCACTATCTCGGCTCACTGCAACCTCCACCTCCCAACTTCAAGTGATTCTCCTGCCTCAGCCTCCCGAGTAGCTGAGACTACAGGTGCATGCCACCACACCCAGCTAATTTTTGCATTTTTAGTAGAGACAGGGTTTCACCACATTGGTCAGGCTGGTCTTGAACTCCCAACCTCATGATCCACCTGCCTCGGCCTCCCAAAGTGCTGGGATTACAGGCATGAGCCACCACCCCCAGCCCATAAGCTTTCTTAATACCATATACCTCTCTCTCAAAACGTCAGACATGATTTT
>PVKP010011889.1:0-60038 GCA_004027715.1 Plecturocebus donacophilus | reverse complement strand
ACCTATTTTAAAAGTGACCACATAATTGGAAGTAAATCACTCCCCAGCAATTGCATAGCATTTCACAGGTTTAAATAAAATATTGGTTGGCTGCTTATTTGTTATTTTCATCCCCTATTCCTTCCTGTCTCCATTGTTAAGCACAATTATTGGCATAAAAGAGGTTTTTAATACCCATTTTTAGACTGTATTCTAGCCTTGGCAATAATACAAGAATCCCATTCTCTCTCCCTCTCTCTCTTCCTCTTTCTTTCTGTCTTTCATTCTTTTTTTTCTTTCTTTTGCTCTTTCTTTCTTTCTCCTTTTCTCTCTTTTTCCAAAATCTCTTCCTCTTTCTTTCTCCCTTTCATTCTTTTTTTTCTTTCTTTTGTTGTTTCTTTCTCCTTTTCTTTTTCTAAAATCTCTTCCTCTTTCTCTCTTTCATTCTTTTTATTCTAAAAAAAAAAAAGAAAATGCAGTACATAGATACCATGGAATACTACGCAGCCATGAAAAAGAACAAGGCTGGATACAATGGCTCATACCTGTCATCCCAGCACTTTGGGAGGCTGAGGTGGGTAGATCACGAGGTCAAGAGATCAAGTCCATCCTGGCCAACACGATGAAACCCTATCTCTACTAAAAATAAAAAATTAGCTGGTTGTGGTGGCATGTTGCTATAGTTCCAGCTACTCAGGAGGCTGAGGCAGGAAAATTGCTTGAACCCGGATCTTGCAGTGAGCCAAGATTGTGCCACTGCACTCCAGCCTGGTGACAGAGTGATACTCCGTCTCAAGGGGAAAAAAAAAAAAAAGAACAAGATATAGTCTTTTGCCAGAACATGGATGGAGCTGGAAACCGTTATCCTTAGCAAACTAATTCAAGAACAGAAAACCAAATATTGCATGGTCTCACTTAAATAGTGGGAGCTAAATAATGAGAACTCATGGACACATGAACAACAGACACTAGTGCCTCCAAGAGGGTGGAGAGTGGGAAGAGGGAGAGGATCAGGAAAAATAACTAATGAATACTAGGCTTAATACCTGGGTAACAAAAATAATCTGTACAACAACCCCCCATGACAGAGGTTTACCTATAGAACAAACCTGCACATGTACCCCTGAACTTAAAAGTTAAAAAAAACCAAAGTCTCTTTAAAAAACTGTTGGCTAGGCTGGGTGTGGTAGCTCACACCTGTAATCCCAGAACTTTGGGAGGCTGAGGCGGGTGGATCAGGAGGTCAGGAGTTTGAGACCAGCCTGACGAACATGGTGAAACCTTGTGTCTACTAAAAATAGAAAAATTAGCTGGGTGTGGTGGCCCACACTTGTAATCCCAGTTACTCAGGAGGCTGAGGCAGGAGAATTGCTTGAACCCAGGAGGCAGAGGTTGCAGTGAGCTGAGATTGTGCCACTGCACTCTAGCCTGGGTGACAGAGCAAGACTCCACCTCGAAAAACAAACAAACAAATAAACAAACAAACAAAACTGTTGGGCAGATGCAATGGCTCAGGCCTGTAATCTCAGCACTTTGGGAGACTTAGGCAGGTGAATTTTTAACCCAGGATTTTCAGACCAGCCAGGGCAACATGACAAAACCTTGCCTCTACAAAAAATACAAACCTTGCCTCTACAAAAAATACAAAAAATACAAACCTTGCCTCTACAAAAAATACAAACATTAGCCAGATGTGGTTGTGTGTGCCTGTAGTTCCAGCTATTTGGGAGGCTGAGGTGGGAGGATTACTTAAGCCTGGGAGGCCGGGGCTGCAGTGAGTGGTGATCCACTGCACTCCAGCCTGGGTGACAAAGTGAGATCTTATTTCAAATTTCAAAAACTAAAAACCCAAAATGAAACTGTTTAAAAAGAAAATAATAGCAGTATGTTAAGGAGATAATGACGTATGTAGAAATAAATTGTATGACAACAGTAAAACAAAGAACAGGATAGAGGAAAGGAACTTTTTTTACACTACATGTGAAGTAGCATAGAATTATTTGAAAGCAGACTGTGATAATTTAAAAAAAGCATATACTGCAAACCTTATAGCAACAAAACAAAACACCAAACAAAAACAAAAACCCAAGCAGACACTTAGAGTTTCATAAGCCAATTTCTTCTAGTAAATTTATACCTATTGGTTCTGCTTCTGTGTTTGAACATGCATATCCATTATGCCAAGATCTAAAAATGAAGGGAGAAGTAGACTTCTAATGTGTCTTAAAGCATAGTAGAATGTGGATTATTTTGTATTGCAGTAAATAGCAGAGCACTGTTTATTAGACAATGCATACTGGTGTACTTAGGGAATACAATATATTGTATAATCATTATTCAGCACACACAGAAAAACCATGGTCAAAAAAAGTAGAAAATTAGAAAATGTAAAAAGAAATATCTCATTAAAATTTCTTTCCAACAATAAAAAATGAAAATGAAAGCACAACCAAAGTAAATTTCTAAGTAGCTCATTTGTTGGCCAAACAAGGAGAGACATTTACCAATGGTAAAATAATTAAATCTTGATTGTTACAGCCAGATAGAAGTGTTCAGATAAAATAAAGCTGTTTAAGAGTCTAGCCTTTCAATAAGAACAGTTTTTTGAAGATTCAAGGACGTTGGAATAACATCAATAAAAACAAGGCACTTAAAAAAACAAGGCAAAATGTATCAAGTGGTTTCCTTTGGCTGTTGATAGGTTGACATACAACACATACTTTTCAATTGCCTTTAGTTTTAGGAGTCAATGCCAAGTGTAACCTGGCTGAGAAATTAGCCTCTATTAATAATTTATGTGGAACAACTATAGTGCATAATATTTTCAAAGTTGAGAAAAGACAAATTCAGTGTAATGTGAAGTGGGATCTGCTAAGATAGGTCACAAATAATAACAGTAAAAATACATGTGGAGCAGTAAAAATCCTAATTGGACAAATTTATAAAGCTTATGAAAATGTAAGGTGTTTAAAACCAATACATATTCATTATATTATTCATCATCAGATACTTTGTAGAAAATATTTGAAGCTATCATGTGTTTATCGAACCAGTAGTATTAATAGTAAATATTATTCGCTCTTGTGGATATAATATTGTTTAGTGCTATGAATTTTGATTAGAAATAGAAGCTGAATAGCCTGACTTTCTCTATCACACAGCAATTTAATAGTTTAGCAGTGATTAGTTTTACCACGTTTTTGAGCACTTCTACATTGCTGATGGGAATGTAAACTAGTAGCCACTATTAAAAACAGTGTGGAGATTCCTTAAAGAGCTAAAAGTATAACTACCATTTGATCCAGCAATCCCACTACTGGGTATGTACAGTGAAAGACATCATTGTATGAAAAAGATACTTGCACATGCATGTTTATAGCAGCATAATTCATAATTGCAAAGTCATGGAACCAACCCAAATGCCCATCAACAATGAGTGGATAAAGAAACTGTGATATATATACGATGGAATACTACTCAGCCATAAAAACTATTGAATTAATGGCATTTGCAGTGACTTGGATGAGATTGGAGGCTATTAAAGTGACGTAAACTCAGGAATGTAAAACCAAACATCACGTTCTCAATGATACGTGGGAGCTAAGCTATGAGGATGCAAAGGCATAAGAATGATACAATGGACTCTGGGGACTTGGGAGGAAGACTAGGGGAGGGATGAGGGATAAAAATCAACAAATGGGGTGTAGTGTATACTGCTAGGGTGATAGGTGCACCAAAATCTCACAAATCACCACTAAAGAACTTACTCATGCAGCCAAACACCACCTGTACCCTAATAACATACAGGAAAAAAAAAATCACAAGCTGAACTTGTGGCAGCCTGACAAACTTGCCCAAACCAGTTCACACAAAGACTTGAGTTTTAAAGTCCACATGGAAATACCTTGGGCTTGTCAGGCACACAGCTGTAAATGAGAAACTGCACCCAGTCCCTTCCCTTGGGATATCCTTGCAAGTTATATCCGAAATCCTTTTATTTATACCCTAAGTGAAATTCTAATCCATTTACTGGCAAAAAGAGGTGACTAGACAACTTATCTATCTCAGCCTGAATTCAGGTAAGGGGAAGAGGGAAATATTTCCTAGAAATTCATACGTCTATACCTCATCTAGGTTGTGGGGGTTTTAGTTTATATTACCCATGTAGTTTGAAAAATACAAAGATGTAAGTTAAAGAAAGAATTGGTCCTTGAAGGGCCTGTGTATCATAATGCTGTCTTCCTCCAAGAGTATCCTGTGTGTAGTGACCGCATGTCTTTGGAGTAGCCTGATTTTTATACCATTCTGCCCTTTTCAATAAAGGCAATCTGTCAGATATTTATATAAAAAAGATATATTCCCAACCTATAAAAAATCTTATAAATATTTATTCAGCAGAGTAACAGTCATTTAGAAGTAAACATATTGATGGTAACCTTTAGATAGATCAACAGGTAGATTCAGGATAGAGTCCAGACAAACAGGGTCTCATTTTCTGGTGACTCTTTTTTTTTTTTTTTTATTGATTGTTGCATTTGCCAACTCCCAAAATATGCTTTTCTTTTCTCAACCTGTCCAAGTGCTTGTATCCAGAAAATATACATCAACTGTTTATGTTTGCATATGTTTTGAATGTGTATATATGGGAAGACAGTAAAGATGATTTTTCATTAAAAATAATTAAAATATATTTTCATGAATCTTAGAACTTCATCATTGCCTCAATCCCTGAAGTATAAAGATAACTTGATTAGGCTTATTTATTCATGAGGGACCTCTTCCCCTAGGATCCATTTATTGCCTCCTCCTATGCTGCTTTGGGAAAATCAGTCTTGTTCTATGAGACCATTCCCAGCACAGGTTGAAGTTATATTACCTTTCCATGTTCTATTTGGTACCACTTTTTACTACTTCCGTATTGAGAATCAGTTATTCCTTTTCTACTCTGGGGGAATTTCAAATAGCTCCTTGTGCCTGGTGTCATTTTCTGAAGATGCTGTTATTTCAGATATGCTAGAGAACAGATGGGTGAGAATGATGGAAAGAACACATTCAATCAGTTTGTATTTTGCCAACTAAGAGATTTTATGGTAATTAAATCATAGTTTGAAATTACCACTGGATATAAGAGAAGAGGATACCTAGAGGAGAATGAGTTGAGAGCAGTAGTTGAATCAGTGGATAGGGTTTGGTAAATACTCTGCAGGGAACCTATCTATCTTGCTGTTTAAACAGGGACAGAGAAGGTCTCAGGTATTTAAGGATAAGCATGATATGGGAGAATCAGGCATGAGCCAAGAGGCACGTAAGAGTATAAATAATCTAATGTTATGGTTGGCAGTAAATATTCACTCCTCAGTCCGTAATGGTATTTGGTTTTGGTTGTAGATGACAAGTTCTATGTGGACCATGCAGATAAAAGAATGCAATTCAGGCTGTTTGACAAAGAAGCAGGAGTTGCATGTTTTCCCCTCCGACACTGACCATTTAACCAGTTAAATGACTTAGGAGAACAAATTTGCAGGATTGCTGAAGGCAAATATTTCCCTGTATCCTGGATCTCATCTTTCTGAAATATTCAAAGAAACTTTATATTTGGGTTAGGTTCATTTTTGTGTGTACCCACGTTTTTTCATTCAACAAAGCACACTTCTTCAGCTTCTATTATTTTTCTAATCCTGTGCTGGGGATAGAAAAAAAGACAGTATCTTTGGTCTCTGAGCTCACAGACTGGTGTGGGAGATAGAAACAGAAAGTTAGCAGCTAGAGCAGGGAACACATGAGAGGTGGAAAGGTAAATAAGGGAGGAATGCTCTTTAGGAAAATGTCCCACTAGAAAAGAAGTGGAAGAAATGGGAGGATAAACTTTAAAATTTTAAACTTTAAATTTTAAAGTTTTAAATTAAGGGTCTGTCATTTTCCATCCAACAGGGGTTCTGTCAAATATTTTCTGACATGCAAAACTCAGATCTTTGTGGGATTAGCTCCTCCTTCTAAAGGCGTTTGCTAGGTGTGTGGCTACAACTCTTTGGAATGCTAAAGATATAAATATAAGCTAGTTTTAAATTCCTTTTCTGTATTTTTCTATTTGAAATCTCCAGTCCCAGAACTTGAAGTTTCTGCTACTATTATGTTTTCTTTTCTCTTTCTCTTCTACATAATTTCCTTCCCCCTTCCTTTCCCCTTCCCTCCCCCTTCCTTCCCTTCCCCTCCCCTTTCTCTTCCGTCTTGCACTGTCACCCAAGAATGCAATGACATGATCCTTGCTCACTGCAGCCTCTCTCTCTCTCGGGTTGAAGTGATTCTCGTGCCTTAGTCTCCCAGTAGCTGGGATTAAAGGCCTGCGTCACCGTGCCCAACTAATTTTTGTATTTTTAGTAGAGATGATGTTTCACCATGTGGCCCAGGCTGGTCTCGAACTCATGAACTCAAGTGGTTCACCTGCCTCGGCCTCCCAAAGTGCTGGGATTACAGGTGTGAGCTGCTGTGCCTGGCCTACATGATTGTTTTCATTACTTGGTTTTTCCCAATTACTCTCTCCTTTTCTTTATTTCTCATTGTCTTTTCCTTTTCTTCCCACCCCTCAGCATATTTCAATTTCTTTTCTTTATATATTTCATGTTCGTCTTCTAAATTATCTTAAACAATTCACTCAAAATTCTAAAGGAATTAATTCAAATTAATTTAGAAAACACTTAAGTTTTAGAACTGACAATTCTCCGCTCAGAAACTACCTTACAGTTTGATAATGAAGACAGAGATAAATAATGTAGGAACATTTTCTTTTAGTGCTTGAAAACAGATAGAGGAAGTAAATCATGTACATGTAACTCAAACTGCAGGTCAAAAGGTCCTGTGATAATTACAAGGTGCAATGGGAAAGGAAGGTTTTATGGGTTCCACTTTATTCTTGCTCTCCCAAATTTTAAATTCATCTTTTTTTTCACCTGTCTGCATGTCCTGTGAACTTGAAGCTATAGCATCACATGCAAAGATAATGGACTCATGGACTGCTGAACCAGCTTCCATGATTATGTAAAGTCAACTTTCTGTAACAATTTCCCAGCATATTATTTCCTGGTGGTCTTGTCTCTCTAGGAACCCTGAATGATACAGTCAATAATTCCACTTTCTTACTTCTCCTGTTCTTTCAGGCAGATTTGCAGCCCAAAATGACTGAGAACACGGAGGGAAGAAATTATTCGGTGGTGTCTGAGATTGTTTCGGTGGGACTCACCAGTTCTTTGGAGATGCAACTTGTCTTCTTTTTGGTTTTCACTGTATTCTCTGTGGCAGGTATTTTAGGAAACCTCCTCATTGTGCTCACAGTGATCTCCGACTCCCATTTACACTCCTTTATGTACTTCTTGCTGGCCAATCTCTCCTTTATTGATATGTGGGTTACCTCCATTACAGTTCCCAAGATGATTTCTGATCTTTTCAAGGAGAGAAGATCAATCTCTTTCCAGGCTGCATTGCTCATATGTTCTTCATTCATGTTATTGGAGGAGCTGAGATGATTCTCCTTGTTTTTATGACCATTGACCAATATGTTGCCATACGTAGGCCTCTCCACTACCCGACCCTTATGAACTTCAGAACTTGTACTCTACTCCTAGTGGCTTCCTGGACCACTGGAATCATCCATTCATTGATTCAACTTGTATTTGTTGTTATCCTACCATTCTGTGGTCCCAATGAAGTGGACAGCTTTTACTGTGATTTTCCGCGATTAGGCTTGCTTGCATGGTCATCTACAGACTGGAGCTCATAGTCACTGCCAACAGTGGATTCATCTCTCTGGGAACTTTTTGCATTTTGATTCTCCTATATCTTCATCTTGATCACAGTTTGGCAACATTCTCCAAGTGGCTTTTCCAAGGCCTTCTCTACACTGTCAGCTCACATTACAGTGGTGGTCTTATTTTTCGGTCCGTGCATCTTTGTGTATTCATGGCCATTTATCACAGTGCCTATGGATAAATTCCCTACCATTTTTGATGTAATAATTACCATTTCTGAACCCTACCATCTGTACTTTTAGGAAGAAAGAGATGAAGATGGCAATGAGAAGAATATTCAACCAGGTGCTGAGTTTATGGAAGTGTTTTTTTTTTTTTTTAATTTTTTACCAGGAACACATGCACTTTATTGAACGCCATTGTAGAGAAGTGTGTGAGGATAAAGGGCGGATACAGGACTCAGCTGAGGGGCAGGATGAGGAATAGAAGGTGGAGTACCTGGGAAACAGGTCACGGGCAGAGCCCCTGGCTGGGATGATTCCTCTTGATCTGTCGATAGACTTGCAAGATTAGTACTGGGATGATGATCAGCAGAATGGTCATGATGATGCCCCAAATTGGCCCAGACGTTCAGGCACTTGGTGGTGGAGGCATAGGCCTGGGCCCCGGGCAGGTCACCAACCATCTTCCTATCCCTAGACTTCACGGAGTAGGCAAACGCTATGAAGCCCAGGCAGCAGGAGTTCATGAAGAGCGTGTTGAACAGGGACCAGATGACATGGTTGGGCACGGAGGTCTCGCTGCAAATGTGGATCATGGTGGATATCGGGGGAGCCGGGTTATGGGGCACCCGCAGCACAGCCACCTCATGCTCCTCCTTCAGCATCTCATAGTTGGGGGGACGGTGTTGGTGGGAATGAAGGTTGGGGGGATGGTCAGTGTTGGCGGGAGTGAAGAGGTTTGGACAGTGTGGTTCATGGTGTCCGGGGAAGATCAGCTGTGGTTGGGTTGCTGGGATAGCTCTCAGTGGGCCTGGATGTTGTTTTAAGTGATTTTGATAGAAAGACAAACATTTCTAAAATTCCTGGCCCATGCTACAGACATGAATCCAGTGAAACATGGATGCTTTGTTTACTAATTTATTTACCAATATGCTGGATTTTCTTAATGTGTTTTTTGCTCTTACCAAGAAGGATATTATATTCTTTCTTATGTGTTTGAATAAAAAGTATTAATATAGAATTGTTTCTACATTTTTGCCACCCCTCCTTGATAAGGAGAATTCTGGACTGACTTATTATATTTTATTCTGCATTCTGAGGAGAATCTTTCCTTGCTAGATTGATTTTTGGGGTTTTGTGATGCAGAATCTGAAGAAAAGTGCTTTGGAAACATGAGAAAAATTTGCAATTATCAGAGATAGGTTTTTTTTTTTTTTTTTTTTCAGGGTCTCACCCAACTTTGGCTCACTGCAGCCTTGACCTTCCAAGCTCAAGCAGTCTTCCTATCTTGGCCTCCTGAGTAGCTGGGACTGTAGGCATGCACCACCCTGCTTGGCTGATTTTATTTATTTATTTTGGTAGAGATGAGGTCTCACTCATGTTACTTAGTGTAGGGATAGTATTTTTGACTCTAAGGCAATATGTGGAAGTAGCTATAAAACGTGAAGAAAACATGAAAGATAAAAATAGGATTTCTTTTGTTTTTGAGATAGGGTCTCACTTTGTCACCCAGGCTGGAGTGCAGTAGTATGCTCTTGACTCACTGCAGCCTTGACCTTCTGTTCTCAAGGGAGCCTCCTGCCTCAGCACACCAAGTAGCTGGGATACAGGCACAAACCACCAGGTGTGGCTGTGCTTTTTATTTTTTGTAGACACAGGTTTTGCCATGTTGCCTAGGCTTGTCTCAAACTCCAGAGCTCAAATAATCCACCTAACTCAGTCTCCCAAAGTGTTGGGATTACAGGTGTGAGCCACAAAAAGAGGATTTAAAAATATTATTGTCTCTGTATTATTCTTTAATGTATATTGTCCTTTAATAAACAGAAGTAAAGGGCTAAGATTATTTTGAAATTTGTTTTTGATCACAACATCAGCCTAAAATTGGATTACTAGGTTATGGCTTCTTAAGCATTTCAGCTAGTGCATATGGTAACTGAATTAAGCCTTATAATTACTCTAGTCTTTCAAAAGTTGTGTTTCTGTACTGTCAGGGGATTTGAACAATGGAGGCCTGCTAAGGGGCAAGGACAACGACCTATTTAATAATTCTGTTCCAGCTTGTACTTGACCTAGTTACACTGAAATCAGCAATAATTCCTCAGAGGTAGGTAAATTTTCTTCTTTTTCAATAACATGATTACAGGGACAGACTCTTTAGCCAGACTGCCTGCCTTAAAATTTCAGCTATGCTTTTTACTAATTCAAGTTGTTTAACCTTTTTATGTCTCACTTCTTTCATCTATAAAATAGAGATAGATTGCGCTTTCTGAAATTCCCAATATTTGACTGTTTTTAACTTACAAAATTGGCAGTTCCTTATAATTACAAGTATCTTCCTCATAAGGTTTTAAAAATTAGCTAAATTAATATTTACGAAGTGCTTTAAATAATTCTTTGTCTACAGTGTAATATAAGTGCCTGTTCAATGAAATGAAACATTAACACAACTTCATCAGTTTTGATGACCTTCTCTCCTACTATCTAAAAATTGTTTCTTTTCTTTTTAACTCTATTCATCAGTCTTTCATCAAGAACTTGTTCTTTTCCTTACAGGATTGGAGTACATATTCTTCATCTATTTTAAATGAGAAAATTCCTTGAGTATAGAGCTTCTAAATGCTAACCTTCAATTTACTTTTGTTACTTTCTTTTTGTTATATTCAAACTGCCTTCTTATGTGCTATGTCATATTTCTACATAGATAGTTTTGGTTATCTATGGTGCTTTTTAATGTGCTGGAGAAATTTACCAAGCTGATTAGCTTACAGAAAATTGTATAAATAGAAATTTGGTTGATCAAAAAATATATTGTCAGTAATCTAAGGGTGGATTAAAAAAATAAAAAATATTGGATACTCACTATATTCTAATTCCTATGCTAGGAACGGTTGAAATTGTGTTAGTATCCTACAACCCAATTGTAGAAAATTGTACAACCTAGTTTTCTCTGAAGTGAAAAATTACTGAAAGTAATTCAAGGGTATGGTATGGTGGGCAGATTCAATGAAAGGCTTTGAGTAGAGGGGATTCATGAATTTGTGAATGGTATGGATGGGGTTTAGGCCCATGTTGACCAGTCCTCTGAGTTCAGTGCATGTCCTGGGAAGGAGAGAAGCTCATAAAAAGCTCTGAAGGCTAAAAGCAGGTTGATACCGCAGCACGATCAGGGAGGTTAGACACCTACTGTACTTCATTGCCTAACCAGGGTCTATAAAGCCTGGTAAGATCTGACCCTGCCAATCTTTTTCATGCCACTCTCTTCTCTGCGTGGGGCTCTCAGGCATTTTGTATTTTCTGTTTACCTGGATATAATAAGCTTGTGGCCTTCTGAGACCTATAGAGTTTGTAGAGTGCTTTACCCAGCTGTAGGCAAGCCTGGCTCCTTCTCATCACTCAGGTTTTAGCTTGAGTGTCAACTCCAAGAAAAGACTTCCTATTTTAAGAAGTTCCCTCTTGGAGGATGACGTTAGTAATATGGCTGACTAGAAGCCCTAGTGCTTATCCTTTCCACAAAGGCAGCAAAAACAATGAATAAACAACTACATTTTAACAAAAATAACTCAAGGGGAACGTCGGAATAAATCAAAGCAGTAACAGAAACATTGGTGAGCACAGAAACTTAGGACAGCCACATAGAGAACAGAAGCAAACACTGGGACTCCATCACCCAATTCCTCAACTAAGGGGAACATCTCTCTGTGGTGAAAAAGTAGGCAAGAGGATTCCAGAACCCCCCCGGCAACACCTTAGGTATCCACAGTCCTCACCACTGGGTCCCCTTGGTCCTCACAGTCAATAACCCTGGGTGAGAGAGCTGACTGAGTCCACACAGCTTTGCTTCCCGAAAGCTGGAGTAGCTCCTTAGTGTCAGGCCTCCAAGTCCAAGCCTGGCCATTGTAGCCTTGGTGACCTGCATGTACACATCTGGATGGTCTCCAGGAGCCAGAACGTCTAAAGTGATCAGATGCTGCAAAAAGAGGTGAAACATCTGGTACCTGCCTCAACTGATTGCTTTCCCACTGCAACATTCAACGATTGTTCCTGCTTAGCCTTGCAAAGATTCCCCTGCAGACATTAGATTTCTCAAGACCTCCACCCCTGTAACTATGTAATTTACTGCACCCTCCCCTCTACTTGCAACTGATAACCCTCACCCATATGACCATGCCTGTTTGTAATAGGTAACCCCTACCCCTGTAACGATGCATCCCGTGACACCTCCCCTCAACTGCCCCTGGCAACCCCCCGGCTTGCAAAAGTGCCCTGAACTATAACTTCTGTAACTTTCCACTGCCTAAACCAAACCTACAAAACCAACTCCTATCCCACTGCCCTTTGCTGACTCTCTTTTTGGACTCAGCCTGCCCACACCCTGGTGAATAAACGGCCATGTTGCTCACACAAAGCCTGCCTGGTGGATTCTTTACATGAGCAATATGCCTAACACATAAAGTCTGAGCTGCTGAGACATTCCTCTCCCTGGAGATTGGAGTCATTCCTGTTTTGCGCAACGTCCCCAGGGCTCAGATGAAAGCTGTGTTCAGTTATTCTGGACAACTCACCTCTGTAGCACCTGGATTCATAGAGTCTGGGATTCTCCAGGGTCTAGAGTCACCATTACACAATGCCTCATCCCCAGTGACCTGAATTGTCACTGAATCTATTGGTTCAGGTTCCCAGATTAGGGGTATACGCTGCGTCCCAGGCCTCAAACTCCAGATTACCTCTTCTTCCCTGGAGTCAGGCCAATGCTGCCCTCTGCCTTAAAGGGTTAGAATCATAGCTACAATACGGCCCCAGCTGCTAGGGAGTGCCTCAGAGTCACAGATTCTGGCTCTATGGGCCACCTGCATCCAACCCTGTCACAAAGAAAAAACCTTCACCCCAAGACCCAGGTGCCACAATAGGTTCATGAGACCCTGAGCCTTGAAGTCTGGCCCCAAAGACCAGCTGCTGCTCCAAAGCTCTACCTGTAACCCAGCACCACTGTAGCTTCTTCTAGGCTGTGTTAGACCTGACACCTAGAGAATTCCCCATGGCTAAGTCTCAGTAGTGTGGGGAAACGAAGAATAGGAGGGCTCTAAAAGCCCTTGGCATAGAGGAAATAAACAACCTATGCTGCCACTACCACTACCACAGACTTCTACAGCCTACGCCACTGAGATGCTTACAGTTATTGCTGACACTGAATGCAGCCAAAGCAACTGCATGGAGATTATGCCACTGGCCCCACCTGGAAATAGAATTATCACACTCTTCCCAACAGTACACTAAGATCCAACTGCAGGTTAAATTCTTTTCTTATGAAATTTATTCTAGAAAGTTGGGAAGAGACAATTTTTCCACAAGACATACAGACATCAATGTAGAGACACAAGAAACATGAAAAAGCAAGGCAATATGACACCACCAAAGGAATATAATAACTGTTTAATAACAGATAACAATGAAAAGGAAATCAATTGCTGAAAAAAATAAAAAATAATAATTTTAAAGAAATTCAACAAAATACAAGGAAATACAGATAGACAATTCAATAAAATCAGAAAAACAATTCACCAAATAAATGAAAAATTCAGCAAGGAGATAGATATGTTTAAAAAAATAGAAATCCTGCAGCTGAAGAATTCAATGAAAAAATAAAAAATATGATATTGATAGATTAATAAATACAGAAAATACAGTATAAGGAGGCAGAGCAAGATGGCAGAATAGAAGGCTCCACTGATCATTTCCCTAGTCCCTACAAGGACACCAGGTTAACAACTATCTAGACAGAATAAACATCTTCATAGGAACCAAAAATCAGGTATGCACTCATAGTACCTGGTTTTCACTTCATATCACTGAAAGAGGCACTTAAAAGATAGAAAAAAATGGTCTGAATCACTGAGGTCACCCCTGGCAGCAGTGGTTTGGTGCAGAGTGTCTGTAGGTGTTGAGGGAGGGAGAACACAGCAATTGTGAGGTATTGAACTCATTGCTGTCCTGTTAAAGCAGAAAGGAAAACTGAACCAAATTGTCAGTACCCGCCTGCAGAAGGAATGAGTCCTAGCCAAAGGGGAATCACAGATCCCAGTGTTCTGACTTTGAGTGAGGTTTTACTGCTTATACACAATGGAGTACTATTCAACCATAAAAAAGAATGAGATTCTGTCATTTGCAACAACATGGGTAGAACCGGAGGACATTATGTTAAGTGAAATAGCCAGGCTCAGAAAGACAAACATTACATGTTCTCATTCATTTGTGGGAGCTAACAATGAAAACAATTGATCTCATGGAGACAGAGAGTAGAATGTTAGTTACCAGAGGCAAGAAGGGTTGTAGCAGAGGTAGGGAGGAAGTAAGGATGGTTAATGGGTACAAAAACATAGAAAGAATGAAAAAGGCCTAGTATTTGATAGCACAACATAGTGGCTATAGTAAACAATAATTTAATAGTATATTTAAAACAATGCAATGAGTATGATTGGATTGTTTATAACACAAAGGATAAATGCTTGTGGTGATGAATATCCCATCTACCCTGAGGTGATTATTATATATTGCGTTTCTGTATCAAACTATCCCATATACCTGATAAATATATATACCCACCATGTACCCACACAAATTGAAAATTAAAAATTAAACATGCTCTTTGAGTGATCAGTGATTCAATAAAGAACTTAAGAAAGAAATTTAAACATTTTTTGAAACAAATGAAACAGCAAAAGTAGTATCAAGAAGGAAGTTTACAGCAATAAATTCCTATATTAACAGTGGAAAGATTTCAGATAAACAATCTTACAGTGCATCCCAAGGAACTAGAAAAGCAAGAACACACAAAACCCAAAGTAAGTAGAAGGAAAGAAATAATAATGATTGAGCAGAAATAAACAAAATTGAGGCTAAAAAACACAAAAGATCAATAAAATAAAAAGTTGGTTTTTTGAAAAGATAAAATTCACAAGCCATTAGTTAGACTGACTAAGAAAAAAAAAGAAATCACATGAATAAATAAGAAGCAAAAAGGAGACATAACTGATTTCATAGAAATGCAAATGAGCATAAGAGACTATTATGAACAAATATATGTCAACAAATTGGAAAACTTTGCAAAAATGGATAAATTCCTGGACACATACAACTTATCAAAATTGAACCAAGAATAAATAGAAAACCTGAACAGACTAATTATGAATTAACAAGATTGAGTTAGCAAAAAAAAAAAAAATCTCTCATCAAAGAAAAGTCCAAGACCTGTTGGTTTCACTGCTGACTTCCTCCAAACATTTAAGGAAAAACTAATAGCAATTCTTTTCTAACCTTCCAAAGAGTTAGAGAGAATTCTTCCAAATTTATTTTATGAGGTCAGCATTACCTTGATATGAAAACCAGAGTAAACACAACAAAAAGAGAAAACTACAGACCAAGATCCCTGATGAACATAGGTGCAAAAATTCTCAACAAAATACTAGCAAACCAAACCCAGAATCATATTAAAAAGATCATTTGCTTGATCAAGTGAGATATATCCCAGGGAAGTAAGAATGATTCAACATACACAAATCAATTAATGTGATATGTCACAACGACAGAATAAAGAAAAAAGCCATATAATCATCTCAGTAGATACATTAAAACATTTAATAAACTTTAAAATCACTTCACAATAACAACTTCAACGAACTAGGAATCGAAGGAGCACATGTCAACACAATAGAGACCGAATATGACCAACCCATAGCTAACATTATGCTAAATAATACTGAATGAGGAAAAGCTTTGTGAGCTTTTCCTCATTCAGTATTATCTCAATAGATAATAAAAACTGACAAAGCTTTTCCTCTAAGAACAGCACGAGACAAAGACACCTACTCTTTCCACTCTTATTCAACATTAAGCCTGGAAGTCCTTGCCAGAACAATTAGGCAAGAGAAAGAAATAAAGGACATCCAAATTGGAAAGAAAAAAGTCAAATTTCCCTGTTTGCAAATGACATGATCTTCTATATAGAAAACCTTAAAAACTTCACCAAAAAACTCTCAGAACTGATAAATTCAGTAAAGTTGCAGGATACAAAATGAACATAAAAATCAGTAGTGTTTGTTTATACCAACAAGAAGCTGGCACAAAAGAAATCAAGAAAGCAATTCTGTTTACAATAGCTATCAAAAACTACCTAGGAATAAATTGAAACAAGGAGTTGAATGATCTCCATGAGAAAAACAATAAAACATTGATGAAAGAAATTGAAAAGGACATAAAAATGGAAAGACATCTGATGTTCATGGATTAAAATACTTAATATTGTGAAAATGATCATAGTATCAAAAATAATCTAAAGATTCAATGTAATCCCTATCAAAATACCAATAACATTTTTCACAGGAATAGGAAAAACAATCCTAAAATTTATATGAAATTACAAAAGACCCTGGATAGCCAAAGCAATACTGAGCAAAAAGAACAAAATAAGAAACATCACACTACCTGGCTTCAAAATATACTATAAAGCTATAGTAACTAAAACAGTATCACACTGGCTTAAAAACAGACACCTAGGCCAATGAAACAAAATAAAGAATCCAGAAATAAATTCATGTATTTACAGGCAAGTGATTATTGGAAAAAGTTATAGGAATATTCAGTGGAGAAAAGACAGTCTCTTCGATAAATGGTGTTGGGAAAACTAGATATCTATATGTAGAAAAATGAAATTAAACCCCTTTTCACCATATATAAACATCAACTCAAAAATGAATTAAATACTTCAATGAAATACTCAAAACTATGAAATTTCTAGACAAAAACATAGAGGAAATGCTTTGGTATTCTGGTTTGGCAAGCATTTTATGGAGAAGACCTCAAAACACAGACAACAAAAGCACAAATAGACAAATGGGATTATACCAAACTGAAAAACTTCTGCATTGCAAAGAAAACAGAGTGAAGAGACAACACACATAACGAGCAAAGCTATTTGGAAATGATTCTTCCAGTAAGGGACTAGTATCCAGAATATACAAGGAGCTTTTTCAGTTTAACAGCAAAAAGCATATAATCTGGTTAAAAAAAATGGGCAAATGAGTTGAATAGACATCTTTTTTATTTATTTATTTATCCTGTGAGCCGAGATCATGACACTGCACTCCAGCCTGGGTGACAGAGAAAGGAGTCTCTTTTTTTTTCCATCTCAAAAAAAAAAAAAAAGTATTCCATCCTGTATATGTATCACAATTTCATTATTCGTTCATCTGTTGAAGTACACTTAGGGTGATTCCATATCTTGGCTATTGTAAATAGAGCTGCAATAAACATGGGAGTGCAGATCTCTTCAACAAACTCATTTCCCTTCCTTTGGATATATACCCAGTAGAATTGCCAAATCATATGGTAATTCTATAGTTTTAAGAATCTCCATATTGTTTTCTACAGCCATGTTTTCCAACTTGGTTCCATTCTCCCCATCACTTTCAGGTACACAATCAGTCGTAGGTTTGGTCTTTTCACATAGTCCCATAATTTGAAGATAGGTAATATGATGCTTACAGATTTGTTCTTTTTGCTTGATATTGTTTTGGCTATGCAGGGTCTTATTTATTTTTATTTTATATATTTTTATTTCTTTGCTCTAAGTTCTGGGATACATGTGCAGAATGTGCAGGTTTGTACATAGGTATACATGTGTCATGGTGGTTTGCTGTACCTATCAACCTGTCACCTAGGTTTTAATCCCCACATGCATTAGCTACTTGTCCTGATACTTTCTCTCTCCTTGCTTCCCTCCCTGTGACAGGCCCCACTGTGCGTCATTACCCTCCCTGTGCCCATGTGTTCTCATTGTTCAACTTCCACTTAGGAATGAGAACACGCAAGGTTTGGCTTTCTGTTTCTGTTTTAGTTTGCTGAGGATGATAGCTTCCAGCTTCATCAATGCCCCTGCAAAGGACATGATCTCATTTCTTTTAATGGCTGCATAGTATTTCATGGTATATATGTACCACATTTTCTTTATCCAATCTATCACTGATGGTGGGCATTTGGGTTGGTTTCATGTCTTTTCTATTGTAAATAGTGCTGCAATAAACATAAGTGTGCATGTATCTTTATAACAGAATGATTTATATTCCTTTGGGTGTATACCCAGTAATGGGATTGCTAGGTCAAATGGTATTTCTGGTTCTAGATCCTTGAGGAATAGCCACATGTCTTCCACAATGGTTGAACTAATTTACATTCCCACTAATAGTGTAATAGTGTTCCTATTTCTCCACAGCCTCACTAGCATTTGTTGTTTCTTGACTTTTTAATAATCAGCATTCTAGTTGGCGTGAAATAGTATCTCATTGTGGCTTTGATTTGCATTTCTCTAATGATCAGTGATGTTGAGCTTTATTCACATGTTTGTTGGCTGCATAAATATCTTCTTTTGGAAAACGTCTGTTCATATCCTTTGCCCACTTTTTGATACAGTTGTTTTTTTCTTGTAAATTTGAGTTTTTTGTAAATTCTGGATATTATACCTCTGTCAGATGGGTAGATTGCAAAATTTTTCTTCCATTCTCTAGGTTGTCTGTCTGCTCTGATAGTTTCTTTTACTGTGCAGAAGTTGTTTAGGTTATTTAGATCACATTTGTCAATTTTAGCTTTTGTCACAATTGCTTTTGGTGGTTTCATTATAAAATCTTTGCCCATGTGTATATCCTGAATGGCTTTCTTCTAGGGTTTTTATGGTTTTGGGTTTTACATTTCAGTCTTTAATCTATCTTGAGTTAATTTTTGTATATGATGTAAGGAAGGGGTCCATTTCAGTTTTCTGCATATAGCTAGCGAGTTTTCCCAACACTGTTTATTGAATTGAGAATCCTTTTCTCATTGCTTGTTTTTGTCGGGTTTGTCAAAGATCAGATTATTGTAGAAGTGTGATCTTATTTCTGAGATCTCTCTTCAGTTCCACTGGTCTATATATCTGTTTTGGTATCAGTATCATGCTGTTCTGGTTACTGTAATCTTGTAGTATAGTTTGAAGTCAGGTTGCATGATGCCTCCAGCTTTGTTTTTCTTGCTTAGGATTGTCTTGGCTATGCAGGCTCTTATTTGATTCCATATAAAATTTAAAGTAGTTTTTCTCTAATTCTGTGAAGAATGTCAATGGTAGCTTGAAGGAAATTAGCATTGAATCTATTAATTACTTTGAGCAGTATGGTCATTTTCACAACACTGACTCTTCCTATCCATGAGGATGGAATGTTTTTCTATTTGTTTGTGTCATCTCTTATTTCCTTGAGCAGTGGTTTGTAGTCCTCCTTGCAGAAGTCCTTCACATTCCTTGTTAGCTGTATTCCTAGGTATTTTATTCTCTTTGTAGCAATTGTGAATGGGACTTTATTCATGATTTCACTCTCTGTCTATTATTGGTGTATAGGAATGCTTTTAATTATTTTCACATTGATTTTGTATCCTGAGACTTTGCTGAAGTTGATTATCAGCTTAAAGTGTTCTTGGGCTGAATCAATGGGGTTTCCTAAATATAGGATCATGTCATCTTCAAACAGAGACAATTTCAAATAGAGCCTTCCTCTCTCCCTATTTGAATACACTTTCTTTCTCTTGCCTGATTGCCCTGGCTACAACTTCCAACACTGTGTTGAGTAGGATAGTTGAGAGAGGGCATCCTTGTCTTGTGCTGGTTTTCAAAGGGAATCCTTCCAGCTTTTACCCATTCAGTATGATATTGGCTGTGGGTTTGTCATAAATAGCTCTTATTGAGATATGTTCAATCAATACCTAGTTTATTGAGAGTTTTTAACGTGAAGGGTTGTTGAATTTTAATGAAGGCCTTTTCTGCATCTATTAAGATAATCATGTGGTTTTTGTCATTGGTTCTTTTTATGTGATAGAGTATGTTTATTGATTTGTATATGTTTAACCAGCCTTGCATCTCAGGGATAAAGCTGACTTGATCGTGGTGGATAAAACTTTTGGTGTGCTGTGGATTTATTTTGCCAGTATTTCATTGAGGATTTTCAAATTGATGTTCATCAAGCATATTGGTCTGAAGTTTTCTTTTTTTCTTTTCTTTTTTTGTGTATCTCTGCCAGGTTTTGATATCAGGATGATGATGGCCTCATAAAATGAGTTAGGGAGGAGTCCCTCCTTTTTAATTGTTCAAAATAGTTTTTGAAGGAATGGTACCAGCTCCTCTTTGTACCTCTGGGAGAATTTGGCTGTGAATCCATGTGGTCCTGGGCTTTTTTGGTTGGTAGGCTATTATTACTGCCTCAATACCAAAACTTGTTATTGGTCTATTCAGGGATTCGACTTCTTCCTGGTTTAGTCTTGAGAGGTTTTATGTATCCAGGAATTTATCAATTTCTTCTAGATTTTCTAGTTTATTTGTATAGAGGTGCTTGTAGTATTTTCTGATGATAGTCTGTATTTCTGTGGGGTCAGTGGTGATATCCCCTTTATCATTTTTATTGTGTCTATTTGATTCTTTCCTCCTTTCTTTTTTATTAGCCTAGCTAGCAGTCTATCTATTTTATTAATTTTTTCAAAAAATCAACTCCTGGACTCACTTATTTTTTTGAAGGGCTTTTCATGTCTCTGTCTCCTTTAGTTCTGCTCTGATCTTATTTCTTGTCTTCTCCTAGATTTTAAATTTGTTTGCTTTTGCTTCTCTAGTTATTTTAGTTGTGATGTTAGGGTGTCAATTTTAGATCTTTCTAAACTTTCTAATGTGGGCATTTAGTGCTATAAATCTCTCTCTTAATACTGCTTTAGCTGCATCCGAGAGATTCTGGTATATTGTCTGTTCATTCTCATTGGTTTCAAATAACTTGATTCATGCCTTAATTTCATTACTTACTCAGGAGTCATTCAGGAGCAGATTGTTCAATTTCCATGTAGTTGTGTGGTTTTGAGTGAGTTTCTTAATACTGAGTTCTAATGTGATTGCACAGTGGTCTGAGAGAGTGTTTGTTATGATTTTAGTTCTTTTTCATGCTAAGGAGTGTTTTACTCCCAAGTAGGTCGTCAATTTTAGGGTAAGTACCATGTGGCACTGAGAAGAATGTATATTTTGTTGTTTTGGCATGGAGAGTTCTGTAGATATCTGTCAGGTCCACTTGGTCCAGAGCTGAGTTGAAGTTCTGAAGATTCTTGTTAATTTTCTATCTTGACCTGTCTAATATTGACAGCGGAGTGTTAAAGTCTCCCACTATTATTGTGTGGGAGTCTAATCCTCTTTGTAAGTCATTAAGAACTTGCTTTACGTATCTGGGTGCTCCTGTATTGGGTGTGTATATATTTAGGATCGTTAGCTCTTCTTGTTGCATTGATCCTTTTACCATTATGTAATGTCCTTCTTTGTCTCTTTTGATCTTTGTTGGTTTAAAGTCTATTTTATCAGAGACTAGGATTGCAACTCCTGCTGTTTTTTTATTTTCCATTTGCTTGGTAAATCTTACTCCATCCCTTTATTTTGAGCCTATGTGTATTCTTGCGTGTGAGATGGGTTTCCTGGATACAGCACACAGATGGGTTTTGGCTTTTTATCCAATTTGCCAGTCTGTGTCTTTTGATTGGGGCATTTAGCTCATTTACATTTAGGGTTAATATTGTTATGTGTGAATTTGATTCTGCCATTTTGATGCTAGCCTGTTGTTTTGCCTGCTAGTTGATGCAGTTTCTTCATTGTGTCAATGCTCTTTACCAACTGGTACGTTTTTGGAGTGTCTGGTACTGGCTGTTCCTTTCTGTGTTTAGTGCTTCTTTCAGGAGCTCTTGTAAAGCAGGCATGGTGCTGATGAAATCTCTGAGTAATTGCTTGTTTGTAAAGGATTTTATTTCTCCTTCATTTATGAAACTTAGTTTGGCTGGATATGAAATTCTGGGTTGAAAGTACTTTTCTTTAAGGATGTTGAATATTGGCCCCCACTCTCTTCTGGCTTGCAGGGTTTCTGCTGAGAGATCTGCTGTGAGTCTGATGGGCTTCCCTTTGTGGGTGACCTGACCTTTCTCTCTGGCTGCCCTTTGCATTTTGTCCTTGATTTCAACCCTGGTGAATCTGACGATTATGTGCCTTGGGGTTGCTCTTCTTGAGGAATATCTTTGTGGTGTTCTCTGTATTTCCTGGATTTGAATATTGGCTTGCCTCGCTAGCTTGGGCAAGTTTTCGATAATATCCTGAAGAGTATTTTTCAGCTTAGATTCATTGTATCCATCAAATTCAGGTACACCTATGAAATGTAGATTCGGTCTTTTCATATAATCCTGTATTTCTTGGAGCCTTTGTTTCTTTTTACTCTTTTTTCTCTAATCTTGCCTTCTTGTTTTATTTCATTGAGTTGATCTTCGACCTCCGACATCCTTTCTTCTTCTTGGTCAATTTGGCTGTTGAAACTTGTGTATGCTTCGCGAAGTTCTTGTGTTGTGTTTTTCAACTCCATTAATTCATTTATGTTCCTCTCTAAGCTGTTTATTCTCATTAGCATTTCATCAAACCTTTTTTCAAGGTTCTTAGTTTCTTTGCATTGGGTTAGAACATGCTCTGTTAGCTGATAGAAGTTTCTTATTACCCACCTTCTGAAGCCTGATTCTGTCAATTCATCAGATTCATTCTCCATCCAGCCTTGTTCCCTTGCTGGTGAGGAGTTGTGATCCCTTGGAGGAGGAGAGGTGTTCTTGTTTTGGGTGTTTTCATCCTTTTTGTGCTGGATTCTTCCCATCTTTGTGGATTTATTTATCTGTGATCTTTGTAGTTGGTGACTTTCAGATGGGGTCTCTGAGTGGATATCCTGTTTGTTAATGATGAAGTTATTGCTTTCTGTTTCTTAGTTTTCCTTCTAACAGTCAGGACCCTCTGCTGTAGAACTGCTGGACGTCCACTCCAGACCCTGCTTGCCTGGGGCTCACCTGCAGTGGCTGCAGAACAGTAAGGGTTGCTGCCAGTTTCTTCTTCTGCTATCTTTGTTCCATAAGGATACCTGTCAGATGTCAGTCTGAACTCTCCTTTATGAGGTAACTCTTTGGATATATGGGAGTTGGGGAGCTGCTTGAGGAGATAGTCTATCCTTTATAAGAGCTCAAGTGCTGAGCTGTGAGCTCTGTTGTTCCATTCAAAGCTGCTGGGCAGGTACATTTAAGTCTGCTGCAGCAGAACTCATAACAGCGTTTTTTTTTTCCCCCAGGTGCTCTGTCCCAGGAAGGTAGGGCTTTATTTATGAGTTTCTGTTACGCTGCTAAATTTTTTCAGGGATGCCTTTCCCAGTGAGGAGGCAGCCTAGTCACAGTCTGCCAGCAGAGGCATTGCTGAGCTGCTGTGGGCTCTGCCCAGCTGCCATGTGAACTTCCCTGAAGTCCTGTTTATAGGGGTATAGTTAGAACTGTCTTGGCAATGGTGGCCTGCCTCTGTAATGGTAGAGTCTCTCTGTAATGGTGGGCTGCCTTGGTAATGGCAGACTGCCTTGGCAATGGCGGACCTCCTCAGCAATGGTGGACTACCTTGGTAGTTGTGGACTGCCTCGGTAATGGCGGACACCCCTCCTGCACAGAGCTGAACTGTCCCAGGTTCAGCTGTGCTTGCTGTGAAACTCTCAATCCAGAGCGTTTCAGATTGCTGGTCTTTGTAGGGGTTGGACCGGCCATGCCTGATAACCTGGCTCCCTGCCTCAGACCCCTTTTTTTCAGTTGAATGGGCTACTCTGTCTCCCAGGCATTCCAGTCACCAGTTGAAATGGCACCTGGATTTGTGCGAGTTCTTGTGCCGAGACCCACTGCGCCAGCTGAAACAGCCATGCTGGAGACTCATGGTGCCTTTTCACCTGGGAATCTCCTGACCTGGCTCCCTGTTTCAGTCCCCTTTTTTTTTCAGATGAATGGGCAACTCTGCCTCCCAGGCATTCCAGTTGCCTGTTGAAAAGGCACCTGGATTTGTGTGAGATTTTGTGTGGAGATCTGCTGCGCCAGCTGAAACAGCCACGCTGGAGACTCTTGGTGCTTTTTCACCCAGGAATCTCCTGGCCTGGCTCCCTTTTTCAGTCCCTATTTTATCAGTTGAATGGGCAACTCTGTCTCCTATGTGCTCCAGTTGTCAGCTGAAATGGTGCCCGGACCCATGTGAGTTGTGTGAAGACCTGCTGTGCCGGCTGAAACAGCCACGCTGGAGTCCTGTGGCACTTCTCCACCTGGGAATCTCCTGGTCTGTGGGCAACAAAAATCTGTCTGGAAATGCAGTGGCCATTCACTCTCCAAGCTCTCACTGTGAGCTGCAATCCAGAGATGCTCCTACTTGGCCATCTTAGATCCCCTCAACTGAGATTGCATTCTTGATTTTGCTCTCAATCCAAATGTTATTGCTGTATAGAAATGCTACTGATTTTGGTATCTTTATCAGTCCTCTGAGCCTTTTAGTGGAGTTATAGTTTTCTAGGTTTGGTGTTACATCATCACCAAAGAAAATAATTTGACATCTTATTTTTTTTAATGGATGTCATTTATTTCTTTCTCTTGCCTGATGGCTCTGGCTCAGATTTCCAGCACTATGTGGAATAGGAGTGATGAGAGTGGACATCCTTGTCTTGTGCCATTTGTTAAGGGGAATGCTTCCAGCTTTCTCCTGTTCAGTAAGATTTGGCAGTGGGTTTGCCATAGATAGCTCTGATTATTTTGATATATGTTCCTTCTATAAATGCCTAGTTTCTTGAGTGTTTTTATCATGAAGCAGTGTTAGACTATGTCAAACATTTTTCTGTGTCATTAAGATGATTATACCACTTTTGATTTTAATTCTGTTTATGTGGTGGATCACAGTTATTGATTTGCCTATGTTGAACCCACTCTGCATCCCAAGAGTAAGTAAATAGGTATAGATATTAGAGAATAGCCTCATAGCTATTCCTTTAATTTGTATTTCTGCCTCCAAAGTAGCCAGTCGATCTGCCTGTAAAACAACCAATTTTCCCAGTTCCGTAAGTTTTATCAATATGATTCTAAATTCTGGGAGATTTCTCCTCTGCTTTTTTTTTTTCAAATTGCTGATTACCATCTGTGTTCAATATCAGCAATTTATCATTAAATAAAGTAAAATTTTTAGTCAAACATCATGTTATACTACCAAGAACTGACTTGCCTGAAACATCGGAATCTATTTGGCACCTATTTGTGCCTTGTTTGCTATCCTGAGCAAAATATGACATTTGCTATCGTGTTTTGTAAACATTGAGATAATTTTTCAAAATAAACTAGTGATATTATTTCTTAAATTACAAACTAAAATATCATTTTAGTAAAATTAATAACATGAAACATACAAAGAAGAAAATGAAAGCCATCTCAGAGAAAGAGGTTTTCATAACCAGGATTTAGAGAGGTATAACCTATACAGTTCTCACTGGGTAGCAATCTAGTTGCTGAAAAGTCAACTCCACTAGAATATCAAATCCCTGAGACCAAGGACCTTGTATATAATAATCAGTGCCTAATTACTTACCTATGTAATAAGATTTCCAAATGATAAACACCCAAAAGTTTTTGTAAAGTAAGAAAATAAATTTTCAATTTTTTAGATGACAAGACATTGGAGGAATGTCACACATACATTTTCTCCAGAAAATAATTAACCAACATTTTAAAAATGGAGGTGGCACTGGATCAAAATCTATAAATTTTTCAGGTAAGAAAATGTAACTCAGTAGACTTATGTCTGAGAAAACTGCCACTCAAAGGATTATAAACAAATATTTTTAATAGTATTCTATTATAGCTCAATATGTATTTTTTCTAAAAAATATCCTTGAATAAATCAAGAATAAACTAATTATGGTAGGTTCCAAAAATGTGGCCACATTTCTACTTTTTAAAAATGCTTAACCATGCAATATATTTCCTAAGTGAAAATTAAATGTACCTTAAAAAAAACATAGTTCTTTCCCATCACCACCTTATCTCATTTGAATCTTCATAATGTTATTAAATTACACTTCTATACATAGCTATTTCATCTAAAATCTGAGGAGTTTTTAAGACATCATGTCTATCAGCAAGTCTAAATATCTCCGCCATCAAAATACATGTCAAGTTCTCTGAATTCTTCTTACTACTGTCTCCACCTCTCACTCTCCATCAGGCCAGGTTACCAGTGTCATCTTTTGTACCTGATACTGCAACATCTTCACTGTTCTCCTTGCTCCTGTACTTGCCTCCCTCAAATCCATTCTCCACACAATAGCCAGAACGACCTAAAGATTTCAACTGTCGACATCATAATTACACACTGAGAATAACCACCAAATGCCATGTGCTGGATAACATCTGCCTACCTCTCTAATGTCGCTTTATGCTTTTCCTTCTTATGCCCACCATTTCCTCAACACCATGGTCTCCTTCCAGTGCCTTAACGTACCAGCTCAATCCTCTTCCACAGTCTCCATTCTTGCTCTTCACATTGCCTGAAATGCCCTACCCTAGTCATTCAAACCTCAGCTTAAATGTCAGCTCCTCAGAGATAACTTTTCTAACTATCCAATCTAAAATCACACCCTCCTGCCCTCATTCACCCTGCAACACATCCCTCTGTTATATTCTTTCATTCTCCCACATTTTATTATCTTTTTTGTTGTTGTTGTTGTTCTTTGTCTGACTCCTTGCACTAGAATGTCAAATCCCTGACACCAAGGACATTGTATATAATAATCAGTGGCCAATTACTTACCTATGTAATAAGTTTTCCAAATGAGAAATACCCAAAACCTTTTGTAAAGTAAATACATTTTCAACTCAGTAGATGAGAAAACATCAAAGGAAGTTTTTGACATTTTCTCAAAAAGCAGAACCATCATGGTTGGAATCAGGGCTGCAGGCTCGTCTTTTGAGCTCCAGTGTTGTGCTACTTTCACCACAAATAGATACCTTGTTTAGAAAGCCAGTTCAGGCCAATCTAAGATACGTCTATTAAAACACACACACATTCACACAAACATACATCTTTCTTTCTTTCTTTCTAATAGTATAAAATTGCCTACGATGAAAAAGCATTCTCAGCAGAGCGGAAAGAACAACAACAACAGAAAGATAATACAATGTGGGAGAAAGAAAGAATATAACAGAGCGATGTGCACTAGTTAATATCTCAGTTAAAATATCTTCTTCTAACTAATACTAAAGCATTGTTGTCAATATTGAGAGGTGACATCCCTGGGAAGTCTGTAATTAAACAAAACCAAAATAAAAATAAAAAATAAAAACAAAAGAATATGCATTTCCAAAAATATCTTTACTGCTCTCTTTTTTCTTCTCTCTCTGCCCTTTCCCCTTTCTTCCTCCTTTCTTTTTTTCTTTCTAAGCCTGTGTGTATGGCTTTGTGGTACATGCATCTCCATGGGTATTGTTCCTCTTTCTCTCCATCTTTTCTATTTTTTTATGTGTGCTTTTTCTTTTTCTTTTGCCTCTGTTCTCTCTTTTGCAATTATTTTATATTTCTAACTTTCTGTCTTTCTGGGAATAGCTTTCACTCAAGGAAAATGGTATATGTTTGAAGTTGCAGCACAGATTATAATAGGAAAGAAACCTGCTAAAATGTTATCTACCTCTCTTCATCTTCTTCCACTTTTAAATGTCTCCCACGGGATCTCTGGCTGATCTGAGCAAAAATGTGAATGAAAGTATACTTGATTGTGTATTGAATTTGCTTTATTAAATTTGTTTGGTATTTTAATTTTAATGTGGCTCAGAGGGATGGCATCTTTCCTTTTAATGTGTTACAAAAAACCTTATATTGATCTTTTTCTTGTATGATTAAATATTTTTATATTATTTTATATTATTTACTATAAATTTTTGTATTATTTTATTAAAACCCAGAAAGATCATTATGCTATAGCAGGACTCAGGATCCACATATTCAAAAAAAGCTATAAGACAATAGAGTATTTCTTCTTTTATTTGAGAGGCACACCCCTAGAGGAACTGGTCTACAAGATTCCATAAAATTCTTTTTATTTAAAGACAAACTTTGAAATGGTAATAATTTAGATGTACTGAGTCAAATGAAGCATTATAAACATTGAATTAGTCATTAATCATTTGCCTAATAAATGTATGTTCCATTCCATTATCACTGTCACTGATAAAATGCCAAATTCAAAACCCTAACATGACTCAATGAGGTATTCACTGGCATATGTTTTGAGTATTTAATCTTTAAAATGTTCTTGTCTCTCTTTGTCTAACTCTAGTTGACAGACTAATAATTCCCATTGGTAAAACTCTGCAGACTTCAGATAGCGGTAAAATCCCAAAGCACATTCTCTATTGCCTTAATTGCATTACAAATGAATAGATTTCAGAATCTGTAACATTCCGACATGAGAACATATATTTAAGGACAAATTGTGAAATAATTAGCTAATCTCTCTTTTATCAGACAGAAAGGAATAGCTTGTTAGAGAGTAGCAATGGGTTCCCAGCAAGGTAAATTTTTTATGGTTCTTTACATTTAAATGAAATAGAGAAAAAGAAATAAAATTGAAGCAAAATTATACTATTTGTCTTGGTTATCTGCTGCCTTAAAATTTATGAGAATAGAATTATGCTGCAAAAACACAGTAAGGGTGAGTTCTAAATTCAGGTGTGCAGGACTTTCTACCCTGTTTCTCAAATAAACTTCCTGCTATGTTGAATGTTTAGTACTATTTTAAAGGTGCTAAAGTTTTAAATTCTACTATTATTTTAAAAATAAAAATACCAATTGATTATGGAGATTTATCACCTGGATTTCAATTTGTACATAATACAAATGACTGATTTCCTCTTTATCCTAAACAAAATGTAAAAGGGAGGAAGAGATAAGGAATCACAATCTGTCAAAAAGGGTAGGCCGAGTCTCAGAGACAAACTTCACTGACTTCACAAGTTTGCAAATCTCTGGTTCCCACACTCAAGTTACATATGTTTCTTCACCTGAACAGGGTCCTCACATCTAGAATACATACTTAAGACTGAAAGAATGTAGCCAAATGAGAGAAAGAAGAAGGAGAATGATAAGAAAGAGAGCAAAGAAGGAGGAAAAGCAAGGGATTAGGAAAATAAATTGCAAGAAAAAATGGAAAAGAAAGTAACAGGAAACACAGCTAAAAGCAAATGTAAAGGATTAATTGTTGTAAATGAGTGTATGAAGACAGAATTAGCAGGAAGAGAATGGACAAGGATGGGAAATAAGAAAGAAGCAATAGAAAGGAATGGGGAAAAAGAAGGGAGTGAGCTGCTAGGATGGTGATCAGGTCTCTAAACACGGCTTCAGGAGCTGATCTGAGGGCAGTTTGGAATTGAGGTATGCATAGTGTTACCCGCAGATGCTTGCTGCTCTGTAGTCTGGAAGGAGTTGTAGGGGACAATATGGGGACTCTCTCTACTTATGCAACTTCAATATCAAAGGAGTTTTTTTTAATCTGTTGAAATAATAAGGAAGGTTAGAGATGGTGACAATCATTCAGGTTTTTGTCTTGGCAGACACTGACAGTGCTTCTTTGTCCTGTGTAACTAGAACAAGAAGTTTGCCCATGTGAGATCCACTGCTTAGTGCTTTTTCTTTCAGGAATTCATTTTGTACAGAGGAATGCCCATCTGATGCATATCTGTCCTCCATCTCTGTGATGAATACAATTTGAGAATCACCAGAACAAAAGGTACATAAATAAGAACGGAAGAAAAAAAATGGATTAAAGATCTTAAGTAATATGGAATTGCACCTGTTAGTTAACAGACAATGGAGGTGAATAGTAGAAAATAAAAGCAAAGGGAGAGTGGGAGAAGCTGAAACTCTCAGGCGTTCCCTGTGTCTTGGAATCCTCAACCTGGAGAAGCATGAGATAATTAACTACAACTGAGCACCTGGAATGGACGAAAAGGTAGGAGTACGGGAGGGAGCTTCTGATTTAAGTTCTTAAGACCAGGTTTCTGTAGGCAGAGCAAAGTATGAATGTGACAGCCAAGAGAAGTCTAAGTGGGTAAAAATGAAAAGGAAATGTTGAAACTAATTTGAAGAAAACTAGAATACTTTTTTCCAATTTTGGTTTTCTTAGATTCACTAGGTGTGTATTTATGCAAGTGTGTGTGAATATGTATTTGGAATGCACAAACAGGTGCCATGTGTTGTAAATACTTGTTCCATAGCATGTGCTGCTAGTTATGAATATTACTAATCACATAAAACAAACGTTCTGATGTATTCTAATCGCCGTGCTGTAAAATGCCAATATATCATCATTTCAATGCATTTCCTATGAATTTTCTTTATGGATTCTTAAGGCTAATTTTTCTTTATTCTTTTCCTCCCTTCTCTCTTTCTAGTTCCTCTTTCTAGTAATTTCTGTAAAATTTCAATCGGGAATTTTATTTCCTCCAGTCCTCCTCCCACACATTTTGAAGCACTGCTTCAAAAAAAAAGTTATATTGAAATGTAATCAGCACATTATAAAATTCACCATTTAAAGTGTACAAATTTGATGGTTTTAGCTATATTTACAGAGTCTGTGCAAGCATCAACATGTTGTAGTATGTATCAATACTTCCTTTTTATTGTCACATTGCATTGTATCCACAGCACATTTGAAAATAAATATTGTATGTAATCAAAAGTTAAGGGTAGCATTTGTAGCATTTTGTTATAATTAGCAATATTTCATCTTTGAAATCATTCATTCCAATGTGAAACATGTATGGTATTATCACATATAAGTATTTATTTATAAAATGTTTTACAATCATCTCAGCCTAATAATTAAAATATAATCACAGATACATTTTTTAAAACATACTTTATAATAATGCGGAGAAAATTCCATTATTTTTATGTACCCCAATGGATTATCTTGTGTATCTCCTTGGGTGAACACATCTAATTTTGGAGATTAGTATACAGATAAACCTTAATTCCGGATTTCTCAAACACGAATAGAACACATATTTAAACAAAGCTATGACCAGAAAAGGGGGAATATTTAGACAGGTAGCATTATATTTACTTAAGTGCCTAAAATATTGCCAATTGATGAGACACTAAATAATTTTGTAAAAAGTGTAAACTGAGGAATAAACACCTGCTCTCTTCCATCACTTGCTAATGAGAGAAAGGAAAACACATTGCAAGTTTAAAACTTGTCTGCAATTACATTTTTTTCAGGTCTCAAATGAGTACCTCAGATTATATGTTCCATATGGCCAATTCCAGCTCTACTATATTTTAATTTTATTAGCTGAGATAGTAAAAATCTTTTACATATTCTGATAAATTTTGTATTATGAAAATATATTTGTGAAAATATCATTTGGCTGTCAGTCTGAGATCTTAAGAAGAAGTCGGTTATGCATACATGGAGAGCAGATGAAACTGGATTAGTATTAACTAGTACTCAGCCAAGGCTGTAACTAGGGAATTCCTCCAAGTTAAGAGAAATATACAGATCTTGCCTGCTATTCTGGTGACCAGTTTGAAGTAAGAATGTACAAGAGCACCAAAGCAGAACAATGTGATGGCAATAAGAAAGGAACAAATTTAGAAACCAGTCAGGTAACAACCAGGAGCCAAGAATTCCACAGGAACTGAGAGAGAGAAGCAACTGCGAAAGCACTTCATTCTGCGACAGGAAGAAAAGGGACTAAAACTTAGCAACTAATCTAAGAGAGACTGTGGACCACCACTAACAGCAACAAAAACAAAACAGACAAACTTGATTATGCTTAAGTTTTGCTTTAATCAGACAACTTCTAATATTCTTCAAGCAAAGTAGCCTGGAATCCTATGGGAGTGCAGTTATCTAAAAGTATGGGGTTAAATGGGCATAAAAATGTGGCCACAGAAAAATGTATTTTATTTTAGTGAGAAATAAAGAGGATGAAGGATAGAAGGGTTAACTTAGCATACGAGACAGTTATGATGCATAAGTTGTCTTCAACTACTCAATATTGGTTGCCACAAATAATGTTCTTATCTAGAGAGGAGACACAAAACAGATGAGAAGGTGGTTACACCAGATAACACTTTGGTCTATTTTATTCTGCAGAGTTAGAAAAGATGGAAACAGAGAATCTTACAGTGGTGACAGAATTCATCCTTCTTGGTCTGACCCAGTCTCAAGATATTCAACTTCTGGTCTTTGTGCTAGTCTTAATTTTCTACCTTATCATCCTCCCCGGAAATTTTCTCATCATGTTCACCATAAGGTCAGACCCTGGGCTCACAGCCCCACTCTACTTCTTTCTGGGCAACTTGGCCTTCCTGGATGCTTCCTACTCCTTCATTGTGGCTCCTAGGATGCTGGTGGACTTCCTCTCTGAGAAGAAGGTAATCTCCTTCAGAGGCTGCATCACTCAGCTCTTTTTCTTGCATTTTCTTGGAGCAGGAGAGATGTTCCTTCTTGTCGTGATGGCCTTTGACCGCTACATCGCCATCTGCCGGCCTTTATGCTACTCAACCACCATGAACCCTAGAGCCTGCTATGCGTTACTGTCGGCTCTGTGGCTTGGGGGCTTTACCCATTCCATTGTACAAGTAGCCCTTATCCAGCACTTGCCTTTCTGTGGCCCAAACCAGCTTGATAACTTCTTCTGTGATGTTCCACAGGTCATCAAGCTGGCCTGCACCGATACCTTTGTAGTGGAGCTTCTGATGGTCTCCAACAGTGGCCTGCTCAGCCTCTTGTGCTTCTTGGGCCTTCTGGCCTCCTATGCAGTCATCCTCTGTCGTATAAGGGAGCCCTCCTCTGAAGGAAAGAACAAGGCTATCTCCACATGCACCACCCATATTATCATTGTATTTCTCATGTTTGGACCTGCTATTTTCATCTACACTCACCCCTTCCAGGCTTTCCCAGTTGACAAGGTAGTTTCTCTTTTCCATACAGTCATCTTTCCTTTGATGAACCCGGTTATTTATACACTTCGCAACCAGGAAGTGAAAGCTTCCATGAGGAAGTTGTTAAGTCAACATATAGTCTGCTGAACAGAAGAATGAGAAAAGCAAGAAAGGAGAAAGTCCAGTTGAATTTAGCTGAATCACTACCTCACTAATGCATTAAATCAGTCATTTAGCAAATATTATAATTATTAAGCACTTCTCATTTTCAGGCACTATTCTAGGCACATGAATGAGGTGGGTAAAATTCCCGGTCTCCTAGATTTACATTCAAGGGGATAAATACAAGTTAAACTTTTAAATTTTAAAAACAACTATAGTGTCAGAAAGAAATAGTGTTCTGTAGCAAGCAAAAAAGTGGTATTATGCTACAGATTATCTGGAGGTGGTAATTACTTTATTTTTGGTTGACAAGTGAGGTCTCAAGTGGTGTTAAGCTGATACCAAGATGATTTGAAAGTAACAACCATGCAATTATCTGGGGACAGAAATTCTAGGCAAAAAGGATGACTAGAACAAGAATCCAAAGATCTTATGAGCTTGTTATATTTGATGACCATAAAAATGAAGAGAGTAGCTGTACTGTAGTGAATGTAAACATGGCAAGAATTGAAGTCGAAGAGTTTGGTAGGGGCAAAATTATGCAGAGCATTTTAATAGATAAAAAGTTCAGTTTATTCAGATTTCAAAAGGAGATTCTTGAAAGACAATAAGCAGGAGAGTAACTATCTAATGTTTCCTATTTTACTTAAGGGAAGATCCTCAAGATTCTGATTACAGAAGTATGAGAAGTAAAATATCATTAAGTGGAAAGTACATGCTGCTAAGTATTTTTTATGTATGTCAACACTAAAAGATCTAGTTATTTTTTCTAGTTTGATAGAGGGAGAAAATAAAAGTTTGTTATATTGTATTGGAAACTGTCAAGAGACAATCTATGTATTTTGAAGTTTTGTAGAGTTTTGTGGTTATTCCTAATGGATTTTTTTTAATGTTAGAGAAAAGCTTGAGTTCACTTACAAATTATTTCATCCTCAATGCAATGATGATAATTATATGTCATATAAGCTATTATTTGGTTACAGATAACCACTCTGATTATTTGAATAAGCATATATAAGGCATTCAGTACTTACAAATCATTGAAGAACTATAAGACCAGGCTGTAGACTTGGCATACTAAAATAAATGTCTAAACATTACCATTAATTTCAACTGTTTTAGTTCTAAAATTTACATTTATTTCTTTTTATGGATTCTAATTTTCTGGTGAAATTTGCTATCCTTTTACCTATCTATTACATTAAAAAATAAAATGAAGGAAGTGGGAATAGAGATTATAAAATGTAAGGTTTCCATTTTAAGTAGGGATGTCTAGTAGGACTTTTCCTAGTGAATACAGAAATCATTTTTTAACTGCCATTTCCAGGATTACAGCATTTGAACCATTAGCCTATGATCAGGAAATTACTCAGCATTGCTCTAGTCCTGTTAGACATCCCTACTGGAAACGTCACATTTTGTAATCTTTATTCCCACTTCATTTTTTGTTTTTAAACTGTTATTATTATTACTAAAGCCTACTTAACTCAATGGTCTCTCATCCAATATTAACTAGATCCAATCCTTCTTAGCTTCTGAGATCAGGCATGATCAGGCACATTCACTTCCTTCATTTCTAAACTTAAATCTTGCATCAATGAATTAGAAGTCCTGAGAATACATCAGAGTCTAATTTTAAACCTGGCAGTCTTTGAAAGAGCCAGAGATTGACTGAGTCTTATGAAAATGGAAAATCAGCTTCAACTCCGCAAAACCTTTATTTAAATTAAGGCAGAGCATCTTAACTTTGGCATTATTGGCATTTTGGACAAAATAATTATTTGTTGTAGAAGCCTGCCCTGTGCATTTTAGGTTGTTTAGTAGCATTCCTGACCTCTACTTACTAGGTGCCAGGAGCATTTTCTTAGTTGTAACAACCAAAAATATTTTTACATATTGCCAAATGTCCCCTAAAAGGTAAATTTTCAACAATGAGAAACACAGCATTAAGGGGATTACCTTCTACTGTATCAATCTTGTAGTGAGATGTGTGAACTTTCCTTGCAAGAAGTAACATGAACTGGAGCCTCTACTACTTGCAATTTTTAATAAACAATATCCAAAATTTAATAAAAATCAGAAGGAACATCAGAAAACTGAAAAAAATATTTTCAAAATAAAGAACAAAAAGATACATAACTGGAATATAACCAGAGTCTATCCAGAGTATGAAAGTGAATAACAGTAACATTATAATAACCATAACTAGTATGCTCAAGACAGAAGAAAAAGTATAATAAATAAATAAAAGGATAGCAAATTTCACCAGAGAATTAGAATCCATAAAAGGAAGTATATGAAAATCGTAGGACAAAAAAAAATTGAAATTAAAAATTCATTATATGAGTTTAAAATCAGATTAAGCACAGGAGAAGACTAGAGTGTGTTGGAAGTTAAATCAATAAAAATACTAAAATTAAAAATGCAAATAGAAAAAAATGGAAAAATACAAGAAAGAATATTAGAGATATGTGAGATGCAGTGAAAATGTCATATATATGCTTCAATTACATATATATGTAATTATATATATGATTGAAGTCAAGTGGACAGGCAAATGAGAGAATGAGAAAGATGAAATATTTGAAGAAAGGATTACGAAGAACTTTTAAAACCCAGTAAAAGACAACAAGCCACAGAAAAAGAAACACACTGTGAACCACAAGCAGAATAATTAACAAAAAAGCCTTAAACACATAGACATAGGACAAAAAAAAAAAAAAAAAAAAAAAAAAAAAAAAAAAAAAAAAAAAAAAAAAAAAAAAAAAAAAAAAAAAAAAAAAAAAAAAAAAAAAAAAAAAAAAAAAAAAAAAAAAAAAAAAAAAAAAAAAAAAAAAAAAAAAAAAAAAAAAAAAAAAAAAAAAAAAAAAAAAAAGAAAGAAAGAAAGAAAAAGAATCTTAGAGGCAGCTGGGATGAGAGACTGTCCATTAGTTTAAAGGGAATTGATAAATTTCTTCATAAAAGAAACATGAAATCCAGAGAAAAATGGAAAAACATCTTTAAATTGCTGAAAGAAGATAATATCAACCTAAAAATCTATCTGAGATAAAGTAAATAATTTAAATAAAGATGAGATAAAGACATCTTATGACAAACAAAAAGGAGAAAATCTGTTGCCTAAGAACTTCTAATAAATAAATTTTAATTGCAGTTCTTCAAATAAAAGAAAAGAATCCTGGAGAAAAACACTAAATTAAAGAAAAAAAGAAATAGACTGGTAAATAGGTGGCATATGTAAATAAGAATACAATGAATATTGACTATACAAACAATAGTACGATATCTTATGGAATATGCTATAGATACATATATATGCATATATAAATATTTATATATATGCATGACAAGTTGTGAAAAATGAAAAAAATATAAAAGTGTTCTGTGATTCTAATATAAGAAGACATTTAGTAAAGCTAATAAAGTGATTAGACTCTAATGAGTATTCATGTTGCAACTGTTAAGAAAGTTACCTATATAAAGAATCAAATAATTTATAAGTAAGAGTTATAGAAGGATTTTTTTTGAAAAAAAGAAACAAAGATTATTTCCAAGAACAAATAGAAAATACAGTACATAAAATGCAAAAATAAGATTGTAGCTAGAATGGCAGAAATATCACTCTCTATATTAAAAATAAATAGATTCAAAACTTCATCTAAAACTAGGATTTTCAGATTTTTATTTTTTATTTTTGTGGGTACATACTAGATGTACATACTTATGAGGTAAAGGAGATGTTTTGATTACAGGCATGCAATGTGAAATAAGCACATCATGGAGAATAGGGTATCCATTCCTTCAAGCATTTATCATTTGAGTCACAAACAATCCAATTATACTCTTTAAGTTATTTAAAAATGTGCAGCTAAGTTATTATTAACCATAGTCACCCTATTGTGCTATCAAATAATAGATCTCATTCATTCTTTCTATTTTCGTATGCATTAATCATCCCTACATTTCTCCTACCCCTGACCTCACTACATTTCCAAATCTCTAGTAAGCATCCTGCTACTCTGTATCTCCATGGATTGTTTTAATTTTTAGCTCCCACAAATGACTAAGAATATTAGAAATTTGTCTTTCTGTACCTGGTTTATTTCATTTAACATAATGACCTCCAGTTCCATCTATGTTTTGGCAAATGATAGAATCTCATTCTCTTTCTTGGCTGAATGTCACTTCGTTGTGTATAGGTACCAAATTTTCTTTATCCATTTGTCTGTTGATAGACACTTAGGTTGCTTCCAAATATTGGCAGCTGTTAATAGTGCTGCAATAAATATGGGAGTGTAGGTATCTTTTGATATATTGATTTTTTTCTTTCGGGTATATACCTAGGAGTGGGATTACTGAATTGTAAGGTAACTATTTGTAGTTCTTTGAGGAACCTCCAAACTGTTCTCCATAGTGGTGGTACTAATTTACATTCTAATCAACAGTATTCTCTATGTCCCCAACAGTATTTGTTATTGACTGACCTTTGGATAAAAGCCATTTTAACTTGTAGTTTTGATTGGCATTTCTCTGATGATCAATGATGTTGAATACCTGTTCGGCATTTTTATGCCTTCTTTCGAGAAATGTCCATTCAGATGTTTTGCCCATATTTTGATTGGATTAATAGATTTTTTCCTATAGAGTTGTTTGAGCTCCTTGTATATTTTGATTATTAATCCCTTGTCAGATGGGCACTTTTCATATATTTTCTCCTGTTCTCTGGTTCAATATTGATAGGTTGTATGTGTCTAGAAATTTATTCATTTCTTCAAGATTTTCCAATTTATTAGTATATAGTTGCTCATAGTAGCTATTAATGATACTTTAAATTTCTGTAGTATGAGTTATAATGTCTCTTTTTTATCTCTAATTTTAATTATTTGAGTTTTCTCTCTGTTAATCTGGCTAAAGTTCTGTTGATTTTGTTTATCTTTTCAAAAACCAACTTTTTCTTTCATTCATTTTTTTGTATTGTTTTCTAGATTTCAATTTCATTTATTTCTGCTCTGATCTTTACTATTTCTTTTCTTTTACTAATTTTGGTTTTGGTTGCTCTTGCTTTTCTAGTTCTTTAAGATTAACCATTCTGTAATGGTCGCCATTCTAACTGGCATAAGGTGGTATCTCAATGTGGTTTTGATTTGCATTTCTTTAATAATCAGTGATGATGAGCATTTTTTCATATGTTTGTTTGCCTCACATATGTCTTCTTTTGAAAACTGTGTGTTGATATCCTTCTCCCAATTTTGGATAGGTTTGTTTTTTTCTGGTAAATCTGTTACAAAATCTGGAGACAACAGATGCTGGAGAGGATGTGGAGAAATAGGAACACTTTTACACTGTTGGTGGGAGTGTAAATTAATTTAACCATTGTGGAAGACAGTGTGGTGATTCCTCAAGGACCTAGAAATAGAAATTCCATTTGATCCAGCAGTCCCATTACTGGGTATATACCCAAAGGATTATAAATCATTGTATTTAAAGAAACATGCACACGTATGTTCACAGCAGCACTATTTACAATAGCAAAGACCTGGAACCAACCCAAATGCCCATCAATGATAGACTGGACAGGGAAAATGTGGCACATATACACCATGGAATACTATGCAGCCATAAAAAACGATGAGTTCATGTCCTTTGTAGGGACATGGATGAATCTGGAAACCATCATTCTCAGCAAACTGACACAAGAACAGAAAGTCAAACACCGCATGTTCTCACTCATAGGTAGGTGTTAAAGAATGAGAACACATGGACGCAGGGAGGGGAGCATCACACGCTGGGGTCTGTTGGGAGGGATCAAGGGAGGGACAGTGGTGGGGGGGTGGGGAGGTTGGGGAGGGATAACATGGGGAGAAATGCCAGATGTAGGTGATAGGGGGATGGAGGCAGCAAACCACATTGCCATGTAGGTACCTATGCAACAATCCTGCATGATCTGCACATGTACCCCAGAACCTAAAGTACAATAAAAAAACTAATAAAAAGAAAAAAAATTAACCATTCTGTTGCTTATTTGAAGATATTTTTTCTTTCTGATGGTAGCATTTATAGTTATAAACTTTCTTCTTAGTACTACTTTTGCTGTATCCCAAAGGTTTTGATATGTTGTGCTTCCTTTATCATTTGTTTTAAGGAATTTTTCAATTTCCTTCCTAATTTCTTCATTGACCTACTAGTCACTCAGCAGCATATTGTTTTATTTCTTCTAACTTGGAGCTCCACTCCCTCTCTTCTGGCCATCTTCCTGAGCTATCATGGCCAATCAGATGCTGAAGCAAATGCTTTTAGAGTATCAAGGTTACATTGGTGCAGCCCCAGTTTTAAGGATATGGGGGGTTTTTACTGGACCTCACCTCTATGGTATCTATCCTCATGAATCAACTGATAAGTTGCCTTATCACCATGGATCCTCATAGCAAAGGCTGTATTTGAAGAAATTATAGGACAGATATGGAGGAAGAAACAAAGAAGATGGTGAGTAAAGCCACTGCAGCTGACATCTTCAACAACCTGGACTCTAGAAGCCACATTGATCTCAGCATTATAGACAAGAGCAAGGTAGATTTTCTTGGCCTTCTCAAAAAGAAGGGGACTAGATTTGGCAGGTACAGGTGTGAGAAAAGTGACCCCTGCAGTCCTCACCAAAAAAGCCACTACTTTTCTGAGGTGCTGGAAGAAATAGCCCAACCAATGGACACTTCCTCAATGGTGTCAGTGGGTGGCTAGCTATTGCTCCAAAAGATGGCAGACATTGGAGGCCCTCCTGTAAGGCATTTATTTGGCTATGTTTGCTGAATGAAACTCAATAAAAATGAAAACAAAAGAAAAGAATGAATAAGACCTAGTATTTATTTTCTAGCACAATAGGATAAATTTAGAGCTTATCCACTGCTGGTGGGAATGTTAGCTATTTCAGCCAATGTGAAAAGCACTTGGGTGATTTCTCAAAGAAGTTAAAACGGAATTACCATCTGACCCAGAAATCCCATTACTGGATATATACCCAAAGGAAAGTAAATTGTTCTATCATAATGACACATGCATGAATGTGTTCTTCACAGCACTATTCAAAACAACAAAGACAGAGAATTAACCTAATCTCCGATCAACGGTACAATGGATAAAGAAAATATGGTACATATATACCATGGACTACTATGCAGCCATGAAAAAGAATAAGATCATGTTCTTTGCAGCAACCTGAATGGAGCTGGAGGCCATTATCCTAAGCAAACTAATGCAGGAACAGAAAACCAAATGCTTGCAAGTGGAAATACAAATACTCACTTATAAGTGGAAGCTAAACATTGAGTACATATGTACACAAAGAATGGAACAACAGACATCAGAGTCTACTAAACTACAGGTACTATGCTTATTACCTGGGTGATGAAATAATTTGTATGTCAAACCCCTGTGTCATGCAATTTACATACATAGCAAGCTTGTACATGTACCCCTGAATCTAAAATAATAATTGTACATTAAAAAATAGCCTAAAAAGTATAATTGGTTTGTGACACAAAGAATAAGTGCTTGAGGAGATAGATATGCCATTTTCTATGATGTGATTATTGCAGATTACATATATGAAACAAAACATCTCATGTGCCACATTAGTATATATGTACCTACAAAAATTAAAAATGTTCTTAAAGTAAAATAAAATGAACTTTATAAAAATTAGGTGGAACATATGAAAATCATTATATCACTGTTAATTGGGAGTCTGGGTATTAATCCAGCAATCCAGGCTGAGTAAGTCATTCTCAGAGAAGGGAGATCCAGGTATGTTTAAACTGTTCAGCTATACTGATTGGACCGAGTGATTTTATTTGAATGATTATGTAATATAAAACTAGAGAGCCTCTGCACAGCAAAACAAACTATCAAGAGAGTAAACAGCCAACCCACAGAATGGGACAAAATTTTTGCCAACTATATATCCAACAACGATTTAATACGCACATCTATAAGAAACGTGAAAAAAGTTACAAGAGAAAGCCCCATTAAAAATTGGGCAAATGACATGAACAGATATTTTTCAAAAGAGGCATAGATGCAGCCAACAAATATAAATATATATAAACTTCAACATCACTGATCATTAGAGAAATACAAATCAAAACCACAATGAGATACCATCTCACATCAGTCAGATAGCTATTATTCAAAAGTATAAACAAAACAAAACCAAACCCTAAAAAAACCAGATGCTGGCAAGGTTGTCGAGCAAAAGGAATGTTTATGCCAAGTTTTTAAAACACAGACAGTTGCTAAACATTTTAGAGACTAAAATGCTTTTAGAGGAGAACAGGTACAAAAAGGTGACCAAGTGACATGAGCTTTTGAGAGCAAAGAGTGTGGCAGGCACCTAGAGTAAATAACGTATAATAAGAAAGAAAACACTACTTAAAAAGAGATGAAATATTCTTCACAGAGAAAGTTTTAGACAGCAATTTGTCAAATAAGCTGTATCTGATTTTTATATTTGAGTTGATAAAAGTTAAAATCAAATTAGCTAATAAATAACAAAACCCTGAAATGGGGCTAGCATAATATATCCACAAACTATAATAATAGATACATTAATAATAGGTCCATTAAGTACTGGGCATGAGAAACCACTGAGAGTTTGAGTTCAACCACCTTATTTTACCAATGAAGAAACTGAACCCAGAGGGAAAGATAAAGCAGCTACTGGAGATAAAGCTGGATCCAGTATCAGTCTGCCATCTTCATTTCAATATGCTTTTCAAACATCATGCTGATCCTTTTAAAAAAAAATTTATTTTAGGTTCAGGGGTACATGTGCAGGTTTGTTATATAGGTAAACTTGGTGATTTGTTGTATAGATTATATTGTGATCAGGTACTAAGCCTAGTACCCAATAGATATTTTTTTCCTGCTCCTCTCCCTACTCTCTCCCTTCTCCCTTAGGAAGGCCCCAGTGTCTGTTGTTTCCCACTTTGTGTTCATATGTTTGCCTTAAGTTCATCAAATTCAGAGAAGGATAAAAATCATGGCTATCAATCTGACCTCTCTCGGTTCATATTAAGTAATTAGAGTGACATCCCCAGACTGCCGGCTCCTATTATCAACAGATCAGTGTTATTTCTGAATGTAGGTCTAGTGAAGACTATGGCTAATGTATGAATTATAAAACCTGGTTTACTCAAAGTATACAATTTTATAAAGACAAGTGAGATGTGAAATGGGAGGTAAAAGCAGGAAGCAAGATATTTAGATGTCACAAGTAATGTCACTCATCACAGAGTATTTCTTGCTTCCTCTAGAATATGTGGTCCAGGTTAAAATGTGATGGCACTAGTCAGTGTCTCAAGATATTGATTCCTGCTACTTAAATGCAGCTGCCTTTGCAACTTACGGGCCTTATTAAACATTTCTATGAATGTGGGTTTAAGCCCAAGCCATGGGTAATGACAGTCACATTAGAGAAAAATCATCTCTGCCAGAAAGCCCTGGAACTTCAGGAGGGAAATTACAGTAGTCTTGTTCACTGCAAACTTCTCTGCCTCACTTATCCAGAGCAGTTATATATCTGCAGGATCACAGCTTCTTCAAAATTCTGGGACTTATTTGAGATGAAAACACAATTTCTTAGCATAGTGGCAGGAAGACAGTATCTCCCAGATTCACTCAAATTTGAACTTGAAAAATGTTGTGATGAGCCCCTCTGTCATCCAAGGAATCCAGACTAAGGCATCTCACTGCCAACAAAAGAAACCTCTCAAAGATGGTCAATTCTTCTTTGACCTACAAAGACAGAGCATACATCTCTGAGCCTTTGGTTTGCTTAGGGGAACCTAGTGACATGAATATATTATTGCTTAAGATTACCATCTCATGCCAGTTAGAATGGCGATCATTAAAAAATCTGGAGACAACAGATACTGGAGAGGATGTGGAGAAACAGAAACACTTTTACATTGTTGGTGGGAGTGTAAATTAGTTCAACCATTGTGGAAGACAGTGTGGCAATTCCTCAATGATATAGAACTAGAAATACCATTTGAGCCAGCAGTCCCATTATTGGGTATATACCCAAAGGATGATAAATCATTCTATTATAAAGACACATGCACATGTATGCTTACTGAGGCACTGTACAATAGCAAAGACTTGGAAATAATCCAAATGCCTATCAATGATAGACTGGATAAAGAAAATGTGGCACAGATACACCATGGAATACTATACAACCATAAAAAAGGATGAGTTCATGTCCTTTGCAGGGACATGGATGAAGCTGGAAACCATCATTTTCAGCAAACTGACACAAGAACAGAAAACTAAACACCACATGTTCTCACTCGTAAGTGGGTGTTGAACAATGAGAGCACATGGACACGGGGGGAACATCATATACTGGGGCCTTCCAGGGGGTGGGGGGCCTAGGGGAAGGATAGCAGGGGGTGGGGAGATTGAGGAAAGATAACATTAGGAGAAATACCTAACGTAGATGATGAGGGGATAGATGCAGCAAACCACCATGGCACATGTAAACCTATGTAACAAACCTGCACAATCTGTGCATGTACCCCAGAACATAAAGTATAATTGTAAAAAATGGGCAAAAAAAGATTAGATCTTAAGCTAGGGTTGGAGGTGGATTATATAGCCTATAAGCTGTTCTTACAGGTAATGGAGAATGGTACTAAATTTCAAAGTCAGAAAAGAATATTAAGAAACCAAAAGAATGTAAAACTTGACAACCTCCATTCTATTAGTGCCCTCTTCTTTCTCTCTACAGGCCATCTGAGAACATGTGATATAATGGAGTCCATGGAACTTAAATCAGTCCACAGTGTCAAAATTTATTCTACAGAACTCACCGGGACTCAGGATATATAGTTTCTTCTCTTTGCACTATTCTCAGTCATCTGTGTGGTCACAGTTTCAGATGATCTTTTCATTGTAGTCATGGCGTTTTATATCCAATATTTGAATACCCCATGTACTTTCTCCTTGGGAATCTTTCTTGGTGGATACGACCCTTGTTTTCTTTACCTACCTTGAGATAATTGTGAAGTCAGTAAAAAAAAAAAAAAAAGCAGAAGACAATGTTCTTTGTTGGATGCTATACTCGGATATTTCTCCTTCACTTACTGGGTGGGGTTGAAATGGTAATGGTCTCTATGGCTTATGACAGATATATGGCCATTTGTAAGCCCCTACACTACATGACCATCATGAACAAAAAAGTGTAGGTTTTGTCAGAAGTTCTTAGGTCTTCTTAACCAGAAGCTTCAGACACCCTTTGATTTGAATTTGCATTTCACATCAAAGATCCCAATGTAGTAGACAGCATTTTTTTTGGTGTGATCTCCCTCTGGTTACTAAGCTTGCCTGCATAGATGCACATATTGTACAGACAGTAACTGTTGCCAAAAGTGGCATGATCTCCCTGAGCTATTTCATTATTTTCTTATCTCTTACCATGTAGTCCTCATAACTGCTGGAAATCATTCTTCTACTGGGCAATCCAAAGACAATTTTACTTTAACCAATTACATCACAGTAGTGATTCTTTTCTTTGGCCTATGCAACTTCGTTTACATCTGGCCCTTAAGCAATCCCTCTGTGGATGAGTTTCTTGCTGTATTTTACACAATCATCACCCCTATCTTGAATCCAATTATCTACACTCTGAAAGCAATGAAAACATCTATGAGGAAACTAGGGAGAAGTTTTGTAAATTCTAGAGAGGATACTTAAATTTTAAAAAGAATCTGGAGATAAATTAGGTATTTCTAAGGTTTCTAAGAACTTCCTTAAATATAGTTATTGGATCCATAAAGAGTAAGACAAGAAAAACTTAGCAAGATTATAAAAGTTAGATATTCAAGAATATATTTAATGTAATACTAACAAACAATTAATTTATAAATAGTTATGGATTTTAAAATGATATTGACTGTTGTAAAAATTGTCACACTCACTTGTTCTTCAGAGACTTTGGTAGATATATAATTTATTGAGCTATCTATTGATTTTTAAGAAACAAGGAAAGTCAATCTCAACAAATTGTGCTGAAACACCTAGATGTCACATTAAATATATAGATATCACATATATTTATATATATCATATATATCTATATCACATATATTTATATATATCATATATATCTCTATATGTCATATATCTATATATCATACATGTATATTATATATATGATATCAATTTAAATATATTAAGTATATATATATTTAATGTGACATCTAGGTATATATACCTATGTGTACACACACACACACACACACACACACATATACACAGACCACACAGACATTAACTTACAAATAACTCAAAAATGGGTCACAAACCTATATATATAATAAAACTTATAAAACTCATAGAATACAACGTAGGAGGAAATCTATGTGAACTCTGGTACGGTGGTGAGTTTTTATATACAACACTAAAGGCACAATCTATGAAAAATATAATTGGTAAACTGGACTACATTAAAATTAAAATCTGCTTTATTAAAGACAATGTCAAGAGAACCCTGGTCATACTGGCAGAAAGTATTTGCAAACATATGTTTGATTAAGGATGGTTATCTGAAATACACAAAGAAAAATTAAAATACAATAGTCTAGGTAAAGAATTTGTGACTAGGATCTCAAAAGCACAAGCAATAAAAACAAAAGTAGACAAATGAGACTAAATTAAACTAAAAAGCTTCTGCACACAAAAGAAATAATCAACAGTGTGAACTGACAATCTGCAGAATGAGAAAAAATATTTTCAAACTATGCATCCGGACTGATAGCTAGAATTTACAAGGAATTCAAACAACAACAACAATAACAAAATAACCCCATTAAAAAGTCACAAAGGACATGGATAGACATTTTTCACAAGAAGATATACAAATGGCCAACAAGCCTATAAAAAATTCTCAACATCATTAATCATCAGATAAACCCAAATTAAAACCACAATGAGATGTTATGTTACACCAGTCAGAATAGCATTCATTAAGAAGACATAAAATAACAGATATTGGTGAGGATATGGGGAAAAGTGAATGCTCCTACACTCTTGGTGGGAATGTAAATTAGTACAACCTCTATGGAAAGCAGTATGGAAATTTCTTAAATAAGCAGAAACAGAACTACCATAAGATCCAGTAATTTCACTACTGGGTGTCTACCCAGAGGAAAGGAAATCATTATACCAAAAGATACCTATACTCTTATGTTTATCACAGAACTATTCACAAAAGCAAAGATATGAGATCAACCTAAGTGTCCATTAACAGATGAACAGATAAAGAAAATGTGGTATAAATTCACAACAGAATATTCTTCAGCCATAAAAAAAGAATAAAATCATGTATTTTGAAGCAATATGGATGGAAATGAAGGACATTATTTTAAGTGAAAATGCAGAAATAGAAATTCAAATACTGAATGTTCTCACTTAACAGTGGGAACTAAATAATGCGTACACATGGACATAGATTGTTGAATGATAGACACGACACACTTGGAAGAATTGGGGGCATGAGGCAGGTGGATGATGAGAAATTACTTAATGGGTACAATGTACATTATTCAGGTGATAGATACACTAAAATCTCAGACTTCCCCAGTACACAATATATCCATGTACTAACATTGCTCTTGTACCCCTTAAATTGATACACATTCAAAAAGAAAATGAGCATGATTAAAAAATGAGCCAAAGATATGAACACAAACCCTACTAATCAATATACACTGATAGAAAATAGGTATACAAAAGAATGTTCTCAACATCATATTAATAGTGAATTGTATATTGTCTATTAAACAATAGTTAAGATTTCATGACAAAACTATTATAATTGCTAAATCCAAAATACTGACAGATTGGCAGCTTTCTACAAAACTACATTTACTCTTACCATACAATCCAACAATCACACTTCATTGTATTCACCCAAATGCTTTGAAATCTTGTATCCACACAAAAGCATGCACATGAATATTTACAGCAGTTTTATACATAATTGTCAAAAACTGAAATGACCATGAAATGACCAAGATATCCTTTAGTATGTAAATGTATAAACAAACTGTTGTACGTGCAGAAAATGGAGTATTATTCAGTGATAAAGACAAATGAGCTATCAAACCATGAAAAACACAGAAGACCTTAAAACTTATTATTAAAGGAAAGATACGAATCTGAAAAGCCTACATATCGTATGACTCCAACTCTATGACATTCTGGAAAAGAAAAAAAACATTGAGACGGCAGAAAGATCAATGGTTGCCAGGAGTTGTGTGGGAAGGAGGGATGATTAGGCAAAGCTCAGAGGATTTTAGGTCAGAAAAATATATTGCTATGACACTACAGTAGTGGATACCTACGATTATATATTTGTCCAAGCCTATAGAATGCCTAATTCTGAAAGTACATCCGAATATAAACTATAGATTTTGGGTGATAATCATGTGTTGAAGCAAGTTCAGCTATGTAACAAATGCCCCACCATGTTGCAGTCTGGTGATGGTGGAGAGGCTGCGTATGCTTGTGGGCATGGAGGAACTCTCTATACTTTCCACTCAAGTTTACTGAGAACCTAAAACTGCTCATAGAAAAATGTAGTCCTTAAATTATAATAAAATAATGTAAAAATATGTATAATCCTACAGCAAACAAAAAAAAAAAACTTCAGTAGCTAATTTTAATAACAAAGGAAACATGGTTCTAAAAAGAATACTACTGAGATTTTAAAATAATTCATTTCATATTGAAAGAAGCGTTGATTAATCAGGAGGATGTAATTTTAATTATGTATGTTCCTAATGACAGTTTTAAAGCAGGTGAAACAAAAACTGACGTAACTATGAGGAAAAATAGTCCAAAAAGTTTTAATCAAAACCTCAATACTTCAATACTTTTCTATTCAATAATTGTCAGAAGAAGTAAATAAAAATTTATCTGAGATGTAGTATACCTGAAGAACACTATGAACCAGTTTGATGTAACTGACATTGTAGAAGACTTAGACCAAAACAAACAAACAAAAAATCAGATAATTCCTTTTTCAAATGCACAAAGTACCTTTCCCAAGTCAGAAGATATTCTGGGCCACACAAGTCTCAGTAAATTTAAAATTATTCAAGTCACACAGATATTTGTACACAAATATACATATCAGCTTTGTTGTAATAGCCAAAAACTGAAAACAACCTAAACGTCTCTCAAATGAACTGATAACCTAAATAGGGCATATACATACAATGGAATATTAATCAGCAATAAAATAGAATACACTATTGATGTACACACAACAATGTGACAAATATGAAAATAAGTATGCTGAAAGAAGCTAGATTAAAAAAAGAGTATATATGTTCTTATTCCATTTATTTAAAACTCTAGAAAATGCAAACTAATAAATAATAATAGACACAAGTGGTTGTCTGGGGATGGTAAACGTGTGGAAGGAAGGGAAAGAGTGATACCAAGGGACAAGTAAACTTTGGAGGGATATGGTCACTACTTAACAGTGATGGCCTTTTTACTGTTGAATATATATGTCAAAACTCTTTAAACTGTACACTTAAATATGGACAGGTCATTAAATATCAATTACACTACAATAAAGTCATTTTAAAATCAAAAAAGTCAAAATGAATATATCCTAATCTAACCATAATATTCTTATTTTGAAAATCAAAAGATATTTTAATAATTTAACATTTAGTGTATAAATGTTGAGGGCCTCAATCACAGATATTGAAACACATCAATTAGCTGACCAAGAGTACTTGCCTATTTGGATAATATTGACATGCATTAGAATACTCCATCCATATCAGATGTTTTTGTCGATGGTCATATATCACACCAAATAGGATATGATTTATCTTGCAACCAGAACTAAAATGTTAATCTGACTATATAGATCAAGATCAAGTTACAGATCAACATTGCAGAAGACATATCCTTAATACCTATAGGTCAAATAAAGAATAAATAATGCAATTATTCTGGATTGCATATCTGTTCTAAAATATCTCATGTATCCCGTAAATGTACATACCTACCATGTACCCACAAAAACAAAAAATAAAGTGAATAATTATTTTAAAACCACTAAGTTTAATGCTTGGCTAATTTAGATGAGGTTTTTCGTGTCTCTTTGTTCTGATTTCTATAGTATGCAACAATTGCTATTACTCTTAACAAAGAAATCCCAAAGAGACATCCAAGGTAAATTATTTATATGATTCCTGTTTTGTTGAGATGTAGAATAGGAAAATTACACCCAAGGGACCACTTAAGTTGGTGAATATATGTCAGGCTGAGGGAAAGCACTTCCACAAATATTGTTTCTACTCAACAATGGATATAATCTCAAACACATATCAGAAGAAAATCTAAAAAGAGACATTGATCTAAGAGAAAATTTGTGTTAGTAAGTCATTTCATCTCTCCAATTCTTTTTTTAAAGAAACTAAGTCTTAAAATATTTTTATGTATCTGTTTCGTGCATGCCCACAATGCTTGGAGTTGAGAATGAATTTTTTAGCTTTTGATATTTTCATAAGATAATTCACAGGCTTTCTCTTCCTATCATACTCTTACCAGAATTTCCATGGTGTCTTCAGTAGCAGTGTACACACCGACATAATGCATTGCCTATGAGATGCTCTCATGTCTGCTTTTGAAAATCTCAGTTCTTTGCTGTCTACTCTGAGAAGCTTCCAGGGATCCTTTTCAACTAATTCCTCCTATTTAAGAGAATAATGTTTTTCTTATTAGATAGAGTGTAGTATATAAGATAACTTTTAGCATAGAGATAGAAGTAAACAGTGCTAAACATTGAATAAGTGGAGTTAGTGCAGATATGGGACTAAAACTCTGCAGTTACTTCTTCCACTGAAATCTGGAACCCTTCAAAGTCATCCATGAGAGCCGAAATTCTTAAATGTAATTAATAGAATCTTCTATGTCCTCTTCTAGGTCTTTTTGTCATATTAATAACCCCTCTTTGGAAAGGAAGATTAAGGGTGAAAAAGTTGTTACAGTCCTGGAAAACAAGAGACATGTCTGATATGTTCTTTACATCTGTATATCCTATAGGGTTGTTGGGTATAGGTATGTTAATTTAGAGAAAGTGTAAATGGAAGATAGTTTAAAGAAAGTTTATCATATGAATTTTGCTTATAGAAAGTGCTCAGCTGTGCAATAAATTTGTTACCAAAAAGCTTTGCAAACTGCTGCTTTAAAATCAACCTTAATGAATAGTTAGGAAATAATGTTTATGTAACAATTGTTGAATACTAAAAGAGTTTCAGTGTTTGTATACTTTCTGATTCATCTTCACAACAAGTCTATTAGATGAGTGTCCTTTTACAGATGAGGAAATTGACACAGCAGTAGGTTTAGCTCAGGGTCACAAGGTTAAGTAGTTACAGAGTAAGATTTCAGACGAGGTCTGACCAAAAAGTATATGGCTGTTCAACTAATTCAACTAAATTTTGGTTAATATTAATAGGTATTAGAGTTCATTAATATGAAAAGTTAACAATTTCAAAACGATAAAGAAAGCAATATTATTTCTTAATGAAGAACTGTTCCCTAGGAATGTACATGTTCATTTTTTAAGCAAATTCTTCTCTTGGATGCAGTTGGAGCCCTGGTTCCTCTATTAGCTATCTTCTCTGTCACTTATTCAACAGGTACAGAATGAATTACTGAAAACTTATCTGAAAAAGTCTGTGCTGATAAGAAAGAAATTTTCAAGAAGGAATGTCAGAGTGTTCAAGTTTCTCAGGAAGTGTGAATATATAGGGAATATCAGAATATTTTCATTATAAATTAGGTAAATCTAATCTATTATGGATATATGTCTGTTTGTAAATTGTTACACTATTATCATACGTCTCTTTACCCATAGCAAACAAATGTGATACCTAATTTCATTTAGGAGAATTTTCTTTCTTGTTGTCCTTAATTTATGTCTCTGAGTTCTCAGAGAAAGGGAAAGGGAAGCTAGTGCTCATGATGCAGTAATGGTTTTCCTTCCTCACCTGTACTCATTAGCACCACATTGGAGATTTCAAAGGATGAAAGAACTTAAAACACACAAAAACTGAAACAATGCCAAATGGAGAGAAATAATAAATAGCGAAGGAAAATGGGTAATTATCTTTCCACCATCCAACTTGAGAAGCATTGTCACTTAGTGATCAATGTAAGCAATATCACTACTGTATTTACAGATTAATAATCAATAATTGCTTAAGTTTTAACCTCATGTCCCTTTAGCACTAAACTCAAAAATATATGTATGCAATCTATTTTCATCTTACAAATGTAGATTGTTTCTATGCTTGCTAATCAAGAAATGTTAATATTTCAAAGCCTAGAAATTTCTCAGCATACCTTCATATATTTGAAGGTAAATATTTTCTGTTGATAAGCTTAAGTTATAAAGAGCCTCTCTTCAAAATTTATCAGTTGAATTTCTGAGGCTGAATTGCCTCTGAGGTCATTTAATCTCTTTCTAGATGGGATTCCACTGACATTTTGTAAATCAACTTTGTTTACTAAGTAAGTTATACTACATTGTAGATTTAAATTAATGATAAATTATGTGCCTAGTTTTGCATGCAAATTATTATGCCAAGATATTTAGTATATGGTTTTCTATGTAGCGTGTCTCCTAAAGGTTATTCCACCACATAGTTTAGAAAGGTAAGATACAAATTTAGTTTTATAATGTCTTATAGAAGAGGTTCAACTGAGGATTGAATAAACCATTATACATAGTACAGATATTGTGGATTCAGTTCCAGACCACTCAACTAAGTGAATCATAGGAATTTTTTGGTTACTCAGTGCTTATAAAATTACATTAATACTATCTTGTAGTCTATTAAGCGTGTGATAGCATTATGTCTAAAAAACAACATACATACCTTAATTTGAAAATACTTTATTGCAAAAAAAATGCTAACAGTCATCCAATCCTTCAACAAGTTGTCATATTTTTGCTGGTGGAGGGTCTTGTCTCAAAGTTGATGATGTCTAACTAATCATGATGTTTGTTGCTGAAGGTTGGGAGCCTGTGTCTTTATAATAGAACAATTTATAATCCTTTGGGCATATACCCAGTAATGGGATTGTTGGGTCAAATGGAATTTCTATTTCTAGATACTTGAGTAATTGCCACACTGCCTTCCACAATAGTTGGACTAATTTACAATCCCACCAACAGCATAAAAGTGTTCCTATTTCTCCACATCCTCTCCAGCATCTGTTGTCTCCAGATTTTTTTTTAACCTTGATGTAATTGACATTTATTAAACAGTACACTCAAGAACTGCAGAATACCTAGAAGCAGCTTCTCCACTCCTTATTGAGACTCCCCCTGGTTCTGCCTACCTGCCTCCACTCCTGCCTCCACCATGTCCATCAGAGTGACCCAGAAGTTCTACAAGGTGTCCACCTCTGGCCCAGGGACCTTCAGCAGCGACTCCTACCTAAGCAGACCCCAGTGCCTGCATCAGTTCCTGTAGCTTCTCCCAAGTGGGCAGCAGCAGCAGCGTCTGGGGGTAGCCTGGGCACCAGTATGGGTCTGGGTGGATGCTATGCCAGGGCTGGTGGTTATAGGAGGCATCACAGCTGTCACTGTCAACCAGAGCCTGCTGAGCTCCCTTAAGCTGGTGATGGACCCCAATATCCAGGTTGTATGCACTCAGGAGAAGGAGCAGATCAAGACCCTCAACAAGTTTGCCTCCTTCATTGCGGTTCCTGGAGCAGCAGAACAAGATGCTGGAGACCAAGTGAAGCCTCCTGTAGCAGCAGAAGATGGCTTGGAGCAGCATGGACAACATGTCTGAGAGCTACATCAACAATCTGCCCTGGCAGCTGGACAGTCTGGGCCAGGAGAAGCTGAAGCTGGAGGCAGATTTTGGCAACACGTAGGGGCTGGTGGAGAACTTCAAGAACAAGTATAAGGATAAGATCAATAAGTGTATAGAGATGGAGAATGAAATTGTCCTCATCAAGAAGGATGTGAATGAGGCGTAATGAACAGAGTAGAGCTGGAGTCTCACCTGGATGGCAAGCTAATGAGATCAGCTTCCTCAGGCAGCTGCATGAAGAGGTGATCCAGGAGCTGCAGTTCCAGATCTCAGACTCATCTGTGTGGCTGTCCATGGACAACAGCCGCTCCCTGGACACAGACGGCATCATTGCTGAGGTCAAGGCCCAGTTTGAGGAGATTGTCAACTGCAGCCGGGCCAAAGCTGACAGCACGTACCAGATCAAGTATGAGGAGCTGCAGACCCTGGCTGGGAAGAACAGGGATGACCTGCCTCATACAAAGATGGAGATCTCCGAGATAAAACAGAACATCAGCCAGCTCCAGTCTGAGACTGAGGACCACAAAGGCCAGTGGGCTTCCCTGGAGGCTGCCATTGTAGATGCATGGGGAGATATCCATTAAGAATGCCAATGCCAAGCTCTCCAAGCTGCAGGCCGCTCTACAGTGGGCCAAGCAGGATGTGGTGCATCAGTGGCACAAGTACCAGGAGGTGATGACCATCAAGCTGGCCCTGGATGTTGAGATCACCATCTACAGGAAGCTGCTGGAGGGCAAGGAGAGTCAGCTGGAATATGGGATGCAGAGCATGAGTATCCATATGAAGACCACAAGTGGTTACTCAGGTGGGCTGAGGTCAGCCTACAGGGAACTTACAAGCCCTGGCCTCACAAGTCCTGGCCTCAGCTATGGCTTGGGATCCAGCTTTGGCTCTGGCAGGGGCTCCAGCTCCTTCAGCCACACCTGCTCCTCCAGGGCAATGGTTGTGAAGAAGATTGAGACTGCAATGGGAAGCTGGTGTCCCAGTCCTCAGATGTCCTGCATAGGTGAATGGTCATGGCAGCCTCTCCAGCTCTCCAGATTTTTTAATGATCACCATTCTAATTGGTGTGAGATGGTATCTCAATGTGGTTTTGATTTGTATTTCTCTAATGACCAGTGATAATGAGCATCTTTTCATATGTTTGTTGGCTGCATAAATGTCTTCTTCTGAAAAGTATCTGTTTATATCAAACTACACTGCAAGACTACAGTAATTAAAACAGCATGGTACTGGTACCAAAACAGAGATACAGACCAATGGAACAGAACAGAGGCCTCAGAAGTAACAGCACACATCTACAACCATCTGATCTTTGACAAAAATGACAAAAACAAGCAATGGGGAAAGGATTCCCTGTTTAATAAATGATGTTGGGAAAACTGGGTAGCCATATGCAGAAAACTGAAACTGGACCCCTTCCTTATACCTTATACAAAAATTAACTCCAGATGGATTAAATATTTAAACATAAGATTTAACAACCTAAAAATCCTAGAAGAAAACCTATGCAATACCATTCAAGACATAGGCATAGGCAAGGACTTAATGACTAAAATACCAAAAGCAATGGCAACAAAAGGCAAAATAGGCAAATGGGATCTAATTAAACTTAAGAGCTTCTGCAGAGCAAAAGAAACAATCACTAGAGTGAACCGGCAACAAACAGAACAGGAAAAAGTTTTTTGCAATCTAGCCATCCGACAAAGATAATATCCAGAATCTACAAAGAACTAACACAAATTTACAAGACAAAAACAACCCCATCAAAAAGTGGGTAAAAGCTCTTTTCTTTATAAATTTCAGTGTAAAGTATGTCTTTATAAGCAGCATGAGAACAGACTAATACAGTAAGTTCGTACGAGGTAGTGGGGCACTGGTGTAAAGATAGCCAAAAATGTGAAATTGACTTTGGAACTGGGTAATGGGCAGAGGTTGGAACTGTTGGAGGACTCGGAAGAAGACAGAAAAATGTAGGAAGTTTGGAACTTCTTAGAGACTTGGAGGGCTCAGAAGAAGATAGAAAAATGTGGGAAAGTTTTGAACTTCCCAGAGACTTGTTAAATGGCTTTGATGAAAATGCTGACAGTGATATGAACAACAAAGTCCAGGCTGAATGGTATCAGACAGAGATGAGGAACTTGTTGGGAACTAGAGTAAAGGTCACTCTTGCTATGCAAAGAGACTGGTGGCATTCTGCACCTATTCCAGAGATGTGTGGAACTTGGAACTTGAGAGAGATGATTTAGGATATCTGAGGGAAGAAATTTCTAAGCAGCAAAGCATTCAAGAGGAAGCAGACCATAAAAGTTTGGCAAATTTGCTGCCCGATGATGAAGGAGAAAAGAAAAACCCATTTCTGGGCAGATATTCAAGCTCACTATAGAAATTTGTATAAGTAAAGAGGCACTGAATGTTAATCACCAAGGCAATGGGGAAAATGTCTTCAGGGCATGTTACAGATCTTCACAGCAGCCCCTCCCATCACAGTCCCAGAGGACAAGGTGGGAAAAATGGTTTCAGGGCCCAAATCCAGGGTCCTCCTGCTCTATGCAGCCTTCAGACATGGTGTCCTGCATCCCAGCTGCTTCAGCTCCAGGGGTGGCTATAAAGGGCCAACACACAGATCAGGCCACTGCTTCAGAGGGTGCAAGCCCTAAGTCTTTGTTGCTTACACGTGGTGTTGGGCCTGTGGGTGCAAAGAAGTCAAGAACTGAAGTTTGGGAGCCTCTGCCTAGATTTCTGTGACTGTATGGAAACACCTGGATGTCCAGGCAGAAGTTTGCTGCAGGGATGGGGGCCTCATGGAGAACCTCTGCTAGGGCAGTGCAGAAGAGAAATGTGGAGCTGGAGCCCCCACACAAAGTCCCCACTGGGGTACTGCCTAGTGGAGCTGTGAGAAGAGGGCCGCCATCCTCCAGACTCCAGAATGGTAGATCCACTGACAAATTCCACCATACACTAGGAAAAGCCACAGACACTCAACACCAGTCCATGAAAGCAGCTGGGAGGGAAGCTGTACCCTGCCAACCCATGGGGCAGGGCTGCCCAAGACCATGGGAACCCAACTCTTGCATTACTGTGACCTGGATGTGAGGCATGAAGTCAAAGGAGCTCATTTCAGAGCTTTAAGATTTGGATGCCCCAATGGATTTCAGACCTGTGTGGGGCCTGTGGTTTCTTTGTTTGGCCAATTTCTCCCATTTTGAGCAGGTGCATTCACTCACCTGTACTTCCACTGTATCTAGGAAGTAACTAACTTGCTTTTGATTTTATCCCTTCATGATAAAAACTCTCCAAAACTAAAACTGTTTATAGAAGGAATAAACTTCTGCATAATAAAAGTCATATGTGACAGACCCATTGCCAGTATGAAATTGAATGGCAAAAAATCTGAACACTTTTCCTCTAAGATCTAGAACACAACAATGGTGTCCACTTTTACCACTATTACTAAACACAGTACTGGAAGTCCTAGCCTGGGCAATCAGTCAAGATAAAGAAATAAAGGGAATCCAAACTGGAAATGAGTAAGTCAAATTTTCCTTGTTTGTAGATGCTATTTTCCTATATTTGGAAAAACATAAAGGCTTTGCTAAAAAACTATTAAAACTGAAAATCAAATCTAGTAAAGTTGCAGGATACAAATCAGCATACAAATATCAGTAGCATTTCTATATGCCAACAGCTAACAATCTGATAAATAGAAAGTAATATCAGTTACAATGTCTACAATAAAATAAAATGCCTAGAATATAAGTTAACCAAAGAAATGAGAGATCTCTATAATAAAAATTTAAAAATCATTTATGCAAGAAATTGATGAGGACATCAAAAATGGAAAGATATTTCATGTTCATGGAGTGGCAGAAAAAGTATTATTAAAATGTTTTATAAGACCCATAGCAACCTACAGATTCACTGTAACCCCTATGAAAATGCCAAAGACATTCTTCACAGAAATAGAGAAAAACAATCCTAAAATTTATATGGAATCTCAACGATCCAGAATAGCCACAACTATCTAAAATAAAAAGAACAAAACTAGAGGAATCACATTAGCTGACTTCAAATTTTACTATAAAGTTATAAAAACCAAAATGGCATATTACTGGTTTAAAAATAGACATATGGACCAGTAGGACAAAATAGAGAACTCAGAAATAAATAAATAAATTTATTTATTTATTTTTCCTTTTTTTAAAATTGCATTTTAGGTTTTGGGGTACATGTGAAATACATGCAAGATTGTTGCATAGGTACACACATGGCAGTGTGATTTGCTGCCTTCCTCCCCATCACCTATATCTGGCATTTCTCCCCATGCTATCTCTCCCCAACTCCATATCCCTCGCTGTTCCTCCCCTGTTTCTTCCTGACAGACCCCAGTGTGTGATGCTCCCCTCCCTGTGTCCATGTGTTCTCATTATTCGACACCCACCTATGAGTGAGAACATGCAGTGTTTGATTGTCTGTACTTGTATCAGTTTGCTGAGAATGATGGTTTCCAGGTTCAACCATGTCCCTACAAAGGACATGAACTCATCGTTTTTTATGGCTGCATAGTATTCCATGGTGTATATGTGCTGCATTTTCCCTGTCCAGTCTATCATCGATGGACATTTGGGTTGGTTCCAGGTCTTTGCTATTGTAAACTGTGCTGCAATGAACATTCATGTGCATGTGTCCTTATAGTAGAACTATTTATAATCCTTTGGATATATACTCAGTAATGGGATTGCTGGGTCAAATGGAATTTCTATTTCTAGGTCCTTGAGGAATTGCTACACTGTCTTCCACAACAGCTGAACTAGTTTACACTCCCATCAACAGTGTAAAGGTATTCCTGTTTCTCCACATCCTCTCCAGCCTCTGCTGCCTCCCGATTTTTTAATGATCACCATTATAACTGGCGTGAGATGGTATCTCAATGTGGTTTTGATTTGCATTTCTCTAATGACCAGTGATGATGAGCATTTTTTCATATGTTTGTTGGCCTCATGTATGTCTTCTTTTTTAAAGTGTCTGTTCATATCCTTTGCCCACTTTTGAATGGGCTTATTTGTTTTTTTCTTGTAAATCTGTTTTAGTTCTTTGTAGATTCTAGATATTAGTCCTTTGTCAGATGGGTAGATTGCAAAAATTTTTTCCCATTCTGTTGGTTTTTGATTCACTCTAATGACTGTTTCTTTTGCCGTGCAGAAGCTGTGGAGTTTTATTAGGTCCCATTTGTCTATTTTGGCTTTTGTTGCCAATGCTTTTGGTGTTTTGGTCATGAAGTTCTTGCCTATGCCTATGTCCTTAATGGTTTTGCCTAGGTTTTCTTCTAGGGTTTTTATAGTCTTAGGTCTTATGTTTAAGTCTTTAATCCATCTGGAGTTAATTTTAGTGTAAGGTGTCTAGGAGGGGTCCAGTTTTAGCTTTCTGTACATGGCTAGCGAGTTTTCCCAACACCATTTATTAAACGGGGACTCCTTTTTCCATTGCTTGTTTTTGTCATGTTTGTCAAAGATCAAATGGTTGTAGATGTGTGGTGTTGCCTCCGAGGCCTCTGTTCTGTTCCATTGGTCTATATCTCTGTTTTGGTACCAGTACCATGCTGTTTTGATTACTGTAGCCTTGTAGTATATTTTGAAGTCCAGTAGTGTGATGCCTCCTACTTTGTTCTTTTTGCTTAGAATTGACTTGGCTATGTGGGCTCTCTTTTGGTTCTATATGAAGTTTAAGGTGGTTTTTCCAGTTCTGTGAAGAAGGTCATTGGTAACGTGATGGGGATAGTGTTGAATCTGTAAATTACTTTGGGCAGTATGGCCATTTTCACAATATTGATTCTTCCTAACCATGAACATGGAATGTTTCTCCATCTATTTATGTCCTCTCTTATTTCACTGAGCAGTGGTTTGTAGTTCTCCTTGAAGAGGTTCTTTATGTTCCTTGTTAGTTGTATTCCTAGGTGTTTTATTCTCTTTGTAGTAATTGTGAATGGCAGTTCATTCTTGATTTGTCTCTCTTTAAGTATGTTATTGGTGTGTAGGAATGGTTGTGATTTTTGCACATTGATTTTCTATCCTGAGACTTTGCTGAAGTTGCTTATCAGTTTCAAGACATTTTGGGCAGAGATGATGGGGTCTTGTAAATATACAATAATGTCATCTGCAAATAGAGACAATTTGACTTCCTCCTTTCCTATTTGAATACTCTTTATTTATTTTTTTGCCTGATTGCTCTGGCTAGAACTTCCAATACTATATTGAATAGGAGTGGTGAGAGAGGGCAACCTTGTCTAGTGCCAGATTTCAAAGGGAATGCTTCCAGTTTTTGCCCATTCAGTATGATGTTGGCTGTTGGGTTGTCGTAAATAGCTTTTATTATTTTGAGATACATTCCATCAATACCTAGTTTATTGAGAGTTTTAGCATAAAGAGCTATTGAATGTGGTTCTTGTCTCTGGTTCTGTTTATGTGGTGAGTTGCGTTTATAGACTTGCATATATTGAACCAGCCTTGCATCCCTGGGATGAAGCCTCCTTGATCATGGTGGATAAACTTTTTGATGTTCTTCTGTAATTGGTTTGCCAGTATTTTATTGAAGATTTTTGCATCTATGTTCATCATGGATATTGGCCTGAAGTTTTCTTTTATTGCGGAGTCTCTGCCAGGTTTTGGTATCAGGATGATGTTGGTCTCATAAAATAATTTGGGAAGGATTCCCTCTTTTTGGATTGTTTGGAATAGTTTCAGATGGAATGGTACCAGCTCCTCTTTGTATGTCTGGGAGAATTCAGCTGTGAACCCTTCTGGACCTGGGCTTTTCTTGGGTGGTAGACTCTTAATTGCTGCCTCAACTTCTGCCCTTGTTATTGGTCTATTCAGGGTTTCGACTTCTTCCTGGTGTAGGCTTGGGAGGATGCAAGTGTCCAGGAATTTATCCATTTCTTCCAGGTTTACTAGTTTATGTGCATAGAGTTGTTTGTAATAATCTCTGATGATAGTTTGTGTTTCTTTGGAATCTGTGGTGATATCCCCTTTATCATTTATTTTTTTTATTTTTTTTTATTGCATTTTAGCTTTTGGGGTACATGTGAAGAACATACAATATTGTTGCATAGGTACACACGTGGCAGTGTAATTTGCTGCCTTCCTCCCCTTCACCTATATCTGGCATTTCTCCCCATGCTATCTCCCC